>OY720441.1:319518254-319784254 GCA_963082915.1 Dolichopus griseipennis | reverse complement strand
ATGTTGCATTCAAAATTTGTATTATTATAACTTTGAAGTCAAAATTAGGGTTTTTAAAGTTCCAAGGGTTTTCAAGTTCCAATCATGATACTGAAAAAAATATTCATACAAGTACTTGATACAGTAAAAAAATATACAGGTACCACTAAGAATACTGCTACTGGAAGCTACCAATACATTACCAGAAATTACGAGTACTATTAGTAATCATCAGTACGAAACAGTACTTAACCGATACCACCAGTCTATCAGAATTTACCAGTACTATCAGTAAATATATATATATATATTTTTTATTCTTCGGTAAAAACTGTGAATTCAGTGATCTAATCAATATTATAAACTTATATCTTTAAGCGTATCTGACCAATGGCGTAGTGGTAAAGACGCCGTCTTTCATGTGGAAGGTCTCGGGTTCAAACCCCGGTAAGATCATATCTAATAAAAAAATATCGTAAAATTGTATAATTATATCGTAATATAAAATAAGATTTAATAAAAATATATAAATAATTCTTGTGTAAGATTATAGATGGCGCACAAAGTTAACATTTGTACATTCATATTTCATAACCTTACATACATCAGCTACAGCCGAGTAATCAACGGCTTAGTGAATATTATGATTAAAGAAACTGAAGCCTGGTTTAAAATAAACTTGGTGAATGCCCTATACTCCTTAAAGGAGTGGAAAGACAATAAAAAAAATATCTTTCACAGCATATGACAATATCTCATAAAGCATCAGACCTAAATAACATAAATTAATAAAGTATTTTAAAAAAAATTCTATTTTACAGATTTAAATAATTAATTAGAATTTGTTTTGCTTCCTTCAATTTTTTTTACTATATTTAAAACTATTTTGCATTCTATAATTTAAAAATTCTTTTATGTCTGCAATATTATAAGTAATTGAATAAAAATTTTTTAAATTTTAATTAAAATTTTTTTGTTTAATTACTTTAAAAACTTTATTTTTTTACTCTGTAAATCTAGTATAGTAGGATTAAAATTAAATTTTATTAAAAAAATTTTGATTCTATAAAGAGATTTCAGGCAAAATCCTAAAATTAAATTCTCTTTTTTTTTTTTTAATGATGTAAATCCAAGCAAAAAAACTTTAATTAAATTTGAATACAAAAAAAAAACAAAAAAAAACGATTTATCAAAATGGGAGCTTAAAATGTAAGTGCATTTCATGTCAGATATCCTATACAAAAAATAATTAATCCAACCTTAATATTCATTATTTTGTCGAAATTTTGAAATATTACAGTGGGAATGTAGACTTTTTTTTAAGGTTATTGTATTCTGTATATGCTAAAGTTTGACAGAAGTTAGAATGACTTTTCGGTTTTTAAATAGAATTTATTTTAAATAATCCAAACCTCGTCGTTTTTTTAGTAAAAGTTTATGTTTCCAATTAAGAAGTATGTACAAATGAGTACCAGAGTACTGGATTATTGGAACTATCAGTACGAGTATACTGTATATATACGAGTACATCCTATTAGTAGAGTTTAAAACTTTATAAATGATGAACCCCTTATAGCTAATCATTCTTTAGCATTATTAGTTTGCGTAATAGTTCTATTGTTTCGAATTATTTTAAACCTACCTATCATAAATCCATTTTCTTCCTTAGCTTGAATCTATAAAAGACCTTATTTCGGCAAATGCAACAGGATTTTGACATGAAACCTACACTGAACAACAATATTAAAATTTCTCTCATCTGAGCTTGTTACATATTACTTTCTTCTGCATAGCTAAGATCAAATAAATACTTTTACGATTCTTCATTTTAGGTTTGGTCTGCAGCTTAAAGTAAATGTAAAAGCCTCAATTAATAATGAATTTTCAAACTAACAAATACTCTAACTGTTTTTAAACTACAAAATACTGTTATTTCACTATATTACCAAAATTATTTTATGCCCTGTGGCCTGCACGTTCTCCTGTACCTTACCTCTAAAAGAAATTACCAAAAATTTAACTTGTTAGATTATCCCATGAAATTGGATGGAAGTATATGGTACATTTGACATAATTCTAATTTGGTGCAATTTAAAATCTTAACCTGCCTTATTAATTCGATTTTCTTAAAAAAACCCTAAATTTGATCTTCTAAGAATGTCTTTAAAATACGCCATGAAACATGGTACAGCGCTGATCTCTGAAAATTGAACTTCATCTAAGCTACAATATTCGACTTCATTTCAAATTCGACAATCATTTCCACCCTCCTTTCCTATAGAAAAATCAAAACCTTGTCCTAATTCCTACATAACATTCAAATTAAAATACATATCTATCAAATCTACTGAATAGAATAAGTCATTTGAAAACCTGTTGGTTCGAAAAATTAATTTTCATTTTCGATTTCGAAAAAAAACAGCACATCACTTGTAACAAAATAGAATTTAATCTGACAATAACATATATTAAAAATTTAAAAAAAAAAACCGTAAAAAACAAATTTTTTGCATTAAAACAACAACAAAAAAAAAAATGTTACCAGCTATACCTAGATTTTTTTATTATCCTTTTTTTTGTTTGCCTAATTTTTTTTGTTTATTTTAATGACGTATCAAATATTATTTAGGGGTCATCACAATGTACAAGTAATCCATGTATTTAACATATTTATGTCCTGTTTTTTTTTATATTTTATAAAACTTACATATGCATAATGTCCGTTTTTTGTTTTTTTTTTTTTATTTTTTTTTATTTTACAGAAAAAAAAATTGCACAATGTTATATTCAATTGCACAACAACACAATTTTTACATTTATAAAAAAAAAGTGAACAAAGCAAAAATAAATTTCCGGAATTGGAAAAACTTTTGAATATTGTTTGCATTTAGTTTTTGTTTTTTTATTTTATTTTTTTTTAATGTATTGTAAAACTTTTAAATATTTTTCATTTTTATAATTTTTTTTTTTTTTTTATTATTTTTTATTTCTTTAACATTTGATTATAAAATATGTTTTTGTTTCTCATATTTTTTTCTGCTGAATATTATTTTTATTTAAAATACTCATACATACGTTTACATAAGTTTACAGCGTGGTGACAAAAGTTCCGGGAGTAAATGTCCCTAACAGACGTATAACAAGTACTGATTTCTAATTACATATTAAAAACTAATACCTAATGTTCTTTCATTTGGGTTACGATAAAGATTATTTAACTTTTATAACAATTGCATGGTGTAGTGGTTAGCGAAGTGGCGTCGAATGTAAACGGATCTGAGTTCGATCCTCGTTAAAAAATAAATTTTTGTTTTTTTTTTTTTTAATTAAACAAAAATAATAATAAAAATTACAAATAAAATTAAAAATTTGTAACTTTTAAAACTAAAATACTTCACTTTGACAGTTTAAAACCATAAACTAAATAATTATATAGACGATAAGTTTCATATAAAAATGTTCAGTTTTATTGTTAGAGCCAGTCCATACATTTTTGGAGTCTGTCTAAAAATTTTCGAATAGTTTAGATTATTTAAAGTAAACCAAAATTCATTCACAGTAATTAATAAGCAATGCAAAAGAATTTTATGTCAGCAAAATTATAAACATGATTTTTTATTAAGACAAAAAGTTATTCGATTCCCAAAAGGTAGCAAAAACTTTTGGTAATTTCCCAAATCAGTAAGAAACGAGGAAGAGTGTAGTAGAGTAGACTGTGTCAACTCTGGGACACCCGTATGACCGTAATACAAACATTATCCGATTAATTACTTTTGGCAAAATTTCAGACACCCAGATTCAATAGGTATATAAAGTAATGCTCATATAAAAAAAGAAGTTGTATGGCAGGTACTCGAGGTGTATGGCATTAAATTTTTCGATTCTGAACCGATCCATTCGTCCATCTGCACGATAACTTAAAAATAAATGAGCTAGCGTTTTGAAATTTTGACAAATTCGTTTTTATGCAATAGTCGTCTTCGCTATTGAAATCCAGCCATTTTGGTTCACGGGTTCGAGTAGCTGCAAGAGAACTTATTTTTTTATATGAGCATACTCTGTACCTAATGAAACTGGGTGTCTGAAATTTTGCCAAAAGTAATTGACCGGATGATATAATGTTTATATTATGGTCGGTTGACACAGTCTACTCTACTACACTCTTCCTCGTTTTATGAAGAATTGATTGCTCATTGATTACATTACAAAAATTTGTATACCCATTACCTTCTGCATTACTTTTTAGAAAAAGTAATTGGGTTTGAACTAGTTTCTTGTAATGAGTTCCGTAAGTATTTATCAGCCATGCTGGAAATATCAATTTGTGAAAAAGTAATGCAGAAGGAATGGATTCTTTACTTAAAAAAATGTAATACTTCTTTATCAATGACATTTTCAATAGAATAATAAAAACAAAAGTACCTAATAGAAAAATGTCATATTGTTCAGTAATTATTGTCGGCATTATTCTTATACCGTCCAGTGGTAAAATATCAGTTTTAAATTTCGGTGAATAAAGTTCAGTTTTGTTATTTAAATTTTGAAGTTAAAATGTTAAAATTTATAACTGAATTTGTTTGCTGGGTTCGTTTTAATCATCAAAATTAAATTTAAAATAAAATAAAAAAAAAATATTTTTTTCAATATATACTTTTATTAAAGTAGTACTAGCCCCCTGAAATGCAGAAAATAAAAAATTGAAGGTAGATCTTGGGAATTTGTTACTGTGTTAATATAAAAGTAAATTGCTGGTAAAAGAAACAGTTCTTTTAATGCTTCAAAACTTTTAAGCTTAAAATGTTGTCTATTTTCAAAATGTAGCATATAGGTATCAAAATTTTATCAAAATATTTATTCCATATACCTATTAGTTCTATAACTAGTTCTTAGTAATGGGTTTGGAAATAGTTCCTTGTTATCAATTCTATAACCAAATCTCAATAAAGAGTTTGGAAGTAGTTCCTTGTCATTAGTTCTGTACTAATTTTCAGTGATGAGTTTGGAAGTAGTTCCTTGTCTTTAGTTCTGTAACTAGTTTTCAGTAATGCTGCAAGCGGTAATTACAACCCTCCTAGCTGGACATCGCGTGTAAAAAGTAATGCAAAATTTACATTATACTACTCCCACATGGAACGGATTACCTACTTCATTAGCATCCACATAAAACTAGTGTGGAATTTACTTCGATTTCCGACGGAATCTAACATGAATATGCGTGTGCGTATTTTGTCTATGGTTTATATTGACGCAAAAATTATTTTAATGAATATTTCCAATAATTATTATTATTTATTATTATAATTATATTTTTAATTCCATTTTTTATCATGCTATTATCATATTATTAGTAGTCATTAAGCCCCTAAGAACGTTTGACTCCGGAATTTTTTTCACCGCGCCAAACATACAATCTCTATACCTATTCATAATTTTTGTCCCATTTAACACAAAATTTAAGCTTAAAAAAAGAAAAAAAGTCATAAAAATAAAAAATCAGGTCGCTGTTTTCTTTATGAATAGTCAAAATGGCAGAAATACCAAAAAAAAGAAATTGAAATAAAAATATAAAACAAAATTGTTATAAATTATAAGTTGCATATTGCCAATGTCAAACAAAACCAAAAAAAAAAAAAAAACAAAAGAAAAACTAAAAACTACAAATTGTAGATTGTATACGCCTTTCAGGTGGCGCGAAATAAAGCCATACGAAATAAAGCCATAAAATGACATACGCGAAAAAATTGGCGATATGGCTTTATTTCGCATTTGAATGCGAAATAAAGCCATATCATTTTCTAAAATTTTACGAAATAAAGCCATATAGTAAAATTGATACAAATTCTAGTTTAATAGTAAACAAAGTAAAAAAAAAATAAAAATTAATAAGTTCCTAATTTTTTTAATACACTGTAATAAAACATGTTAAATAATATTATATTTTCATTATGGGGGCTGCCGCCCCCGAACCCCCGCTAACTCAATTATTGAAGCTAGATTTTGAATCCAACACTAAAATGAAAAGAATGGTATAAGAATTCGGATACCTAATTCATTCAAAAAATTAATAAGTTTCTAATTTTTTTAATACACTGTAATAAAACATGTTAAATAATATTATATTTTCATTACGGGGGCTGCCGCCCCGCTAACTCAATTATTGAAGCTAGATTTTGAATCCAACCCTAAAAGGAAAAGAATGGTATAAGAATTCGGATACCTAATTCATTAAAAAAATTAATAAGTTTCTAATTTTTTTAATACACTGTAATAAAACATGTTAAATAATATTATATTTTCATTACGGGGGCTGCCGCCCCCGAACCCCCGCTAACTCAATTATTGAAACTAGATTTTGAATCCAACACTATAATGAAAAGAATGGTATGAGAATTCGGCATAGCTATTTCATACAAAAAATAATCAACCCTAATTAATAAATATAAATATTCTGGAAAAGGGGGCAATCCTGCTTTTGAATCCAACTCCAAAATCCCTCCTAATTGAGAATCCCACATATACACATATATATAAATATTCTGGAAAAAGCGTAAAGCCCTGCTTTTGAATCCAACTAACAATCCCACATATACACATATATAAATATTCTGGAAAAAGCGGCAATCCTGCTTTTGAATCCAACTCTAAAATCCCTCCTAATTGAGAATCCCACATATACACATATATAAATATTCTGGAAAAAGCGTAAAACCCTGCTTTTGAAACCAACTCTAAAACTCCTTCCTAACTATTTAAATAAAAAAGTTTGGAAAATTAAATTGCTTCTATTTTCACAAATAAAATTACATTTTTAAATGCGAAATAAAGCCATACGCGAAAAAATTGGCGATATGGCTTTATTTCGCATTTGAATGCGAAATAAAGCCATAATGTCATTTTATGGCTTTATTTCGTATGGCTTTATTTCACGGCGCCCGCCTTTCATGAAATTCAATGTTTACGCTAAGTTGTAATAAAAAATTTAAAAGCAAAATTATGCCAAAATGAAAAAATGTAAAATAAAAATAAAACAAGTGAATAAAAAAATCCAAGGGTTTTTAAATAGCACATTTTCAAAATTATATAAGATTTGTTACTGATTATTATATCAATAAAAATATATTCTAAAAATAAATGATAATATTATTATAATTTAGTTATTTCATGTATTTATTAATTATGACTAATAGTGAAATCAATACTTAGAATATAATACCAATTTACAAGTGCGAAATATAATGTTGGAGCTTCAATGCTAACGCTTAATTTTGGAAAAATATACATTGGTGAATAAGTTACTGATTATAAAAGCATAAAAGTTTTCATTTGTCAGACCTAGTAGGAAAGTTCTTAAATTTTTGCTTAGCAAACTTATGATGGATCTGCCATCCCACTCCTGTCCACAGTTTTCCATTTTTTTAGGGTTATAGGAAATCAATTCTGAACTCCATCAAAATTTGGAATTTTACCTAAGAGACAATCTCTTCAATTTAAAGAACCCCTTACAAATTTAAGAAAAAACTTTAACATGTGTTGAAATATAATGCTTCATTATTCCACTTTAAAGTTTGTATATTTGTAAAAAAAAATTTGAACAGGTATTCAAGTTACAGGTGTTTAAAAATAGCAAAATTTCAATTTTCGAGCAAAAATTTTGTTAACTGACTCCTAATAATTTCTGAGGATCTAACTTCTCCCAAAATTTCAACACCCTAGCTTGAAACGTTTAGAAGATATGTGTGGCCAAATATTTTGCAAAAATTAAGTTTAGCATAATGGTAAATTTTAGTGTCGTATGGCAACCTTAAACATTTTTCTTTTAACAATTTATAAAGTTTATAAAACCAGCTATCTTTTGCCGTCAGATTGAAAATACTTCTAACAGAACTCTTGTTATAACAATTTAAAAATAGGGCTTTTTCCTACTTTGGGGGGATGTATCTCCGCAACGGGTTAGGCTACAGAAAAAAGATCTTCTACGAAATTATTTTTTTTGCAATATCTACCCGTGGTTAAAATTTCTTTACTCTATTTCAAATGGTGTAAAAGTTTTGTAAACATACGGACGGACGGACAGAGTGAAGCTATATAGGCACATTCTTACAAATTTTTTTTGAAAATGTGCTAAAAACAATGCAATGCTACCAAAAAAATCTTTATTATATATGGAATCAATATTTTATATTCTTTTTTTGGTGTTTTTTAATATAAATCGGTTTAAGGCCATTCCTTTTTAGGAAGAGAGATTTTAAACGTGGAAATTTTTGGGAATTAAAAAGTATGTTTTTACTTTGTGGATTTTAATTACTAAATTGCCATTCTACGAGGTTTTTTACGTTTGAATTAGTTTGAATTGGTATCAACTAAATGTTTGGTAGAGCAATGTCTTAAATTTAATTAGAAAAAATAAATTTTTTTTTGAAACTTTGAAGCTATTTTCGTTGGTTACTATTCGCTTTAAAAAACTTTTTAACTAAAAGTCGAGCCATAAAGGGTTAACAAAATTTAAATCAATTATTATGATAACTTTAATGCAAGGAAGCGACGATTGCGCTTACGAATAAGACTACTAAGTAACAGATGAAATAGAGTTCCAATAGGAACTGACAAAATTAAGTGAGTAACATATTTAAAGTCTTCGAAGAATTGTATATCCTTCCGAATTTCCTTTCCCGTTTTTACAAATCAGACTTCTCATTTTTGTGAGTCAAAAGTCAAATGGAATTTCTGAATCACATAGAACTTCTGTTCCAATCAATACAGCCGCATAAAATAATAATATGTATAAAAACGAGGAAGAGTGTAGTAGAGTAGACTGTGTCAACTCTGGGATACCCGTATGACCCTAACATATACATTATATCATCCGGTTAATTACTGTTGGAAAAATTTCAAACATTCAGCTTTATTAGGTGCAGAGTTATGCTCATATAAAAGAAGGAGTTGTATGGCAGCTACTCGAACCCTTTGCAGTAGAACAACCAAAATTTACAGTAACTTTGGCCATTACACTAAACTATTTTTTGCAAAATTTCAGACACCCAGCTTCATTTGGTGTAGTGTAATTCTCATATAAAAGAAGAAGTTGTATGGCAGCTACTAGAATCCGTTGACCAAAATGGCTGGATCTAAATAACGATGGCGGCTATTGCATAAAAACGAATTTGTGAAAATTTCAAAACTCTAGCTCCCTTATTTTTTGAGTTATCATGATGACTGGCGAACGACGGACTGACCATACATAGCTAAATCGATTTATTTTTCGATTCTGATCCGATCCATACACTTGAGTCTATATCTACCTCCCCTACTTCTCTGCGTCACAAACGTAATGCAAAATTTAGTATACCCTGTTGACTAATATTCATACGGGTATAAAAAATAATTACATGAGATTTTAAAGTTTGGTGTTCATATAAAATGAAATATTCTGAAAAAAGAATAAATCTTTGCTTCGTTACTAAGTTTAAAATCCAAACACTAGGTCTGAAATATGTTAGGTAACTATAATATGGAAACAAATCAAAGAAGCTGTTACAAGTATTCAGATTCTATTATCAGTTGCAAAGTTTATATTATACTCTTGTTATATGTATTTTATGGAATATATGTATATATATATGCCTAACCTATATATATTAATAGTATCAACTTCTATATTGACAAATTTGGTTTTTGTTAACATGATTATTTTCTGTTTCATTGGACCTTTTCTCTCAATAAAGTAAATCTTCTAAAGTGAGAAGTGGATTTCTGTTAACATTTGGAGATAATTTTAACAATGAATTAGCACTTAAAAAATCAACTTTTAATTTTTTATCTCTTTTATTTCTTGAACATATTTTGCTAGAAATTAGTCTGATATGATATATATTCTAATAATTTATTTTAAGGATCAGGAGAATATCTCATCGTAAAAAATTTAATCCTAAATTATTAAATTGGTCTCTTAATTGCAGTTGCAAGCATAGCTGCGATTACTTTTACTCATCTGATACGTATAATGCGAGTGTTCAGAGAGTAAAATAAACGTTTCATTATTAAAATATTATTTTAATTTTCAAAAATAATACATAATAAAATATTTTATTTTAAAATTAAACAAAAACTATCTTTGCACAATAAACTAAAACAAATTAAAAGCCAAAATAAAAACGAAAGGGTATAGTAGCAAAATTTCAGACACCCAGCTTTATTAGATATAGAGATAAAATATTTTATCATATAAAAAAAGAAGTTGTGTGCCAGATACTCGAACCCGTGGAGTAAACTCGTTGGATTTCAATATTGCATAAAAATGTGTTTTTGAAAATTTCAGAATGCTTATAGCTGCTTTATTTTTTGAGTTATCGAAGGGACGCATGGACGGACAGACGGACGAACATACTTAGCTGAATGGATTTACTTTTCGATTCTGATTCGATCCATACACTTACATACTTCTATATCTTTCATCCCCTCCTCTCTGCGTCTAAACGTAATGGCAAATTTAGTATACCCTTTCGACCTATAGTTATACGGAAATAACAAAAAAATAAATATACAGGTCATGTTGTCTATATCTATTTAAAAAAAAAAATTACAGTTAGCAACACTTTTATTTATGTTAAAAAAGAGTATAAAATACAAAAAAAAAAAAAAAAACAAAATAGAAATCTTTACATACTTTGTAACGGTAAATTTAAAAAAAATTTTCGTGCTTTTTTATTATTTTTGTGTTTTTAGCACATTTTCAAAAAATTTTGTAAAAATGTGCCTATATAGTTTCACTCTGTTCGTCCGTCTGTCCGTCTGTCTGTCCGTCCGTATGTTTACAAACACTTTTACATCGTTTGAAATATAGAAAAGAAATTTTAACCACGAGTAGGTATTACAAAAAAAATTATTTCGTAGAAGAAATTTTTTCTGTAGCCCCACCAGTTAGGGAGCTGCAGCCCCCCAAAGTTGGGAAAATCCCTATATTCAAATTGTTATAACAAGAGTTCTATTAGGTGTATTTTCAATCTGAAAACGGCAAACGGTTTTATAAACTTTATAAATTTTTAAAAAACAAATGTTTAGGGTTGCCATACGGTACTGAAATATACCATTATGCTAAACTTAATTTTTGCAAAATTTTTGGCCACACATATTTTCTAAACGGTTCAAGCTAGGGTCGAGGGTATTTTGGGAGGAGTTAGATCCTCAGAAATTAGTAGGAGTCGGTTAACAATATTTTTTGTCAAGCCCCATGTTCAGGAGCTATAAGGGCTCGAAAACTGAAATTTTGCTATTTTTAAACACCTGTAACTTGAATACCTGTTTAAATATTTTTTCCTTAATATACAAAATTTAAAGGTCCAACATTATATTTTAACATATGTTAAAAGATTTTCTTAAATTTTAAAGGGTTTCTTTAAATTCAAGAAAGTGTCTCTCAGTGTTAACCATTTTTGCTTAAATAGTAAAATTCTAAGTAAAATTCTAAATTTTGGTGGAATTCACAATTTAATTCCTAGAACCTATAAAAGTTTGGGGGAAGGGGAGTAGTGAGCATTATATCCTTGAGAAATTTGGCAACCTTCCCCATACAGGGGCTACTAGGACTTAAAATTTTACTGTTATTATAGGTAAGCAATAACTTAGTCACCAACGTATATATTTCCTAAATTAAACGTTAATATTGAAGCTTCAACATTATATTCCGATAAAATACTTAGTATGAAACACTATATTATTTTGAAAATATGCTTTTTTAAAAACCCTTGGTTTTTTTTCATCACTTGTTTATTTATATGTTGTACAAGTAACAATATTTGTGAACATGTTAGCTATTATCCTACAAAAAAAACTGAAAATCGAGTAAACCTACCTTAGAATTTTGATTTGGTATTTGGGTACAAAAAATTAATATTAGAAAAATAACAGTGTAAAATTAAGAGGGACAGCCTAAATTATTCTGTTAAGTTTAAATATAATTTTTGTATATAAAAGTTTATCTTATCTTTTACCCATGGTTATTGTTTACTTCGTACAATACAAAAGTTCATTATGATGTTGCCAATTTCTTATTAAAGTACAGTAGATGGCACAAAAAAAGGAAAGTACTTTGGGTTTCTCAACAATTAACAAAGAGAAATTTTATAAAAAAACGTATGATGTATAAAATAAAATAAACCGTTATTTAATTCCCTTATGCTATTAGGCATATTAATAAAAATAATATATAAAAAAGTAAAATAATTAAATAAAAAATTTACTCACCCTGTCCCGTAATTTTTGCTTAAAAAAAACCATGAAAACAAAAAAACCGCCCTAAAAGTTGGTCCGATTAATGTGCAACTTTGCCAAGTTTAGTTGCCCACTTTTAATTTTAATCTCGTAGCTTCATTAGATTCGCATTAGATTCGCAGAAGTCGTAACATTTTGAAACTTCATATTGATACTTGTACTATTTTATTGTATATTACCAACCGTGTGTAAAATTTCGTTCACCTATTATAATTAGTTTTGAAGAAATTCATATTATACTAGAGAGAATTTGTATGGAAGCTCTAAGAAGCATTGGTCAGATTTTAACAAAAAACAAAAGGGGACCTAGATATTGTCTACTAACGACTTTGTGTGAATTTTAAAACCCTAGCTTTTTTAGTTTTTGAGTTATCGTGCTGACACATGAACGGACAGACACACATAACTAAATCAATTCACTTTTCGATGCTGATCCTATACTTTATATAGACAGTCTATATCGATGCGTTAAAAAAGAGAGAAAACAGTTGTTTCCAGCACTTTTTATGGCAGTTACACTTAACTTTTGTGTCGAGAAAACTTAAAGTTTGCAAACTTCGAAGTGTTATTAGTTTCCATGATATTTAGGTAGGGCTCAAAAACATGTATGGCAGCATCATAGTATTGCTTTGCCTTTGACATAATAAAGCTAGTTTAATTTTTATCGTCGAAGTATAACTACTTTGAAGAAATATATAGGTAAGGTATATTAGTTCAATAAATTTGTTCGGAAGTTTCTCGAAGACTTGGTTTGAATTTAAACACTAATAGTATAGTATAAGTAGTATGAATAATAAATCTACAAATTGTCTAAAAATCATTTTGTCATAATTTCAAAACTCTAGCCTTCTTAGTTTTACAGTGCTGACTAACGGGCAGGCAGACACACATAACTAAATAACTTTGAGTCTGTAACCATATCTGGATCGATACGTTACATACGGACGGAGAATTTTAATATACTCATGAATTTTTAAATAAACTAAAAATTCATAAACTTTAATATTTTTATGACCTTTAACTTGCTTTCAAATGTACCTCTGCATTTTAAATGCCTTTCTTAGCATTCCACTTTTTTTGAGGCACGCATTATCTTTAAATCTAATGAAAAAACCTTAAAACCGTTTATTTAGGTGCTAGGAAGAACAGTACACATTTCTTTAGTAATTGTAGCAATAACGTGTTAAAGTCTACGATTTTTTTCGGAGCTCCATATAAAGCAAATTTTGCATAAAAAAAAAATTAAAAGAAGCTTTTAAAGAAAATTTTTTGCATTTAAAAGAAATATCTTACTGTTTAAAAAAGTCTAAACCTACAGCTCCAGTTGAATACATAATAATTTTTCATTACTTTTTCATCGGCTGGGTTGCACAGTGCCGACCTTTCATGCGAGAGGCCCCGGATACCAGTCCCAGTAAAAGTAAAAAAACTTTTATCTGGTTTTCAACTCGATTGATTCAGCTACCATTCGCCTTGGGTTCAAATTAATGGCTTAATCAATAATTAATAATTATATATCTTTAATAAAAAATACATAAATATAACAAAATATAACAAAATGTAAACAAATAATTCAATTAAATAATATAACTCACTGATATAAAATACCATATAACTCAAATACAAAATTATAACAATACTAGCAAATACCCGGTGCGCGTTGTTGCGCCTTTTAATGGAGGTTTAATTGAAGTTGATGTTACTGCAAAAAGTTAACACAAAAATTAAACACGGTTATCACATGTAAATTTTAAAATGTATGAAAGCAATCTTTTTAAAACGATTTTCTAGGATTATTCTAGTAATTTTTGAAATTTTCTGTAATTCAAAGCAGTACAAACTACTTTCCAAAATTTAACGTAATTTACTTCCAAAAAACTCAACAAAACTTTTTTAGGGCTTTCTTTTAAGCCAAAGCAGAATTTCGTAAAATCGGACAAAATTTGGACCCAAAATTTTTTTTGACCAGCCGTCGGCTCGACATGGGTTAACAAATTCCAAAAGTGTTAATAGTGTCAACTCAGTTCTCACAGGGGAGCACGTATACAAAATTTGAAGAAAATCGGGTAAACCGTTTCTAATTTAGAGTTAAGTATTGAAAAAACCTATAAAAAGCTGTTGGGCCGCAATGGGTTAATGGAACTCAACAAAATTTTTTTTGGGGCTTTCTTTTTAGTTAAAGCAGAATTTCATAATATCGGACAAAATTTGGACCCAAAATTTTTTTTGACCACCCGTCGGCCCGACATGGGTTAACAAATTCCAAAACTGTAAATTGTGTCAACTCAATTCTCAAGGAGCATCCCGTATATAAAATTTGAAGTCAATTGGTCAAACCGTTTCGAATTTAGAGTAAAGTATTGAAAAAACCTATAAAAAGCTGTCGGGCCGCAATGGGTTAATGGAATTCAACAAAATTTTTTTTAGGGCTTTCTCTTAAGCCAAAGCAGAATTTCGGAAAATCGGACAAAATTTGAACCCAAAATTTTTTTTTGACCACCCGTCGGCCCGACATGGGTTAACAAATTCCAAAACTGTTAATAGTGTCAACTCAATTCTCAAAGAGCATGACGTATACAAAATTTGAAGTCAATCGGTCAAACCGTTTTCATTTTAGAACAAAGAAGTTTAAATACTTGCACCACAACCCCAACTTGGCGGTCCGTCAGAGCAAAATTTTTGGGCCACGATTTCTTTCCGTACCCAAAAACCTCTATATACAAATTTTCATGAAAATCGGCTGGGCAGTTTAGGAGCCAACTCGTTACATACAAACAAACAAACAAACAAATAAACAAACTTTCGCTTATAGATAAACAAAATAGAACTGTATTTATTGAAAATCTAAGACATTTCTACATGTTATAAGACGTAGTACTATCTCATATTTAAATTGTATGTGGAATTCATTTAATCAGTTCTAATATATGAATATATCTCCCCTGTTCCGACATGCACATGTTCTCCCCTGTTATGACAGTAAACAGCTAGCACGTAGAGGTGCCGGCAGAAAAAAAAAATAAAAAAAAATTACCTAAAATTTTTTTACTCTTACTGTAGCGTAATATACACATATTCATTTTAAGTATTTGTATGTATTTAATTAACATGTAACATTTGTCTGAATTTGCATGTTAACATGGGCAAGTGCATTATATCATAAAAGGATTATTATTTATTTTGTATTTTCTGGTGTGTATGTGTTTGTGTGTGTAGACAGAAGAAGTAAAGAAGAGTGGTGCCAAAAAAAAAAATTGTTTAGAAAGGATGCAGTCAGGTATTTGTAGTTTATTTGTTTGGTATTTTTTTAGTTCATTTTATGGACACAGTAAAATAAAAGTTTTTTATACCCGTATGACTATATAGTCAAAGGGTATAATAAATTTGCCATTACGTTTGTAACGCAGAGAAGGAGAGGGGGTAGATATAGACTCAAGTGTATGGATCGGTTCAGAATCGAAATACAAATTGATTTAGCTATGTATGTCCGTCCGTCCGTCCGTCTGTCCGTCCGCACGATAACTCAAAAACTAAAGGAGCTAGGATCTTGAAATTTTCGTAAATTCGTTTTTTTGCAATAGCCGTCATCGCTATTTAAATCCAGCCATTTTGGTCCATGGGTTCGGGTAGCTGCCATACAACTTCTTATTTTTAATGAGCATTACTCTCCACCTAATGAAGCTGGGTGTCTGAATTTTTGCCAAAAATTGTTTAGTGTAATGGGCAAAGTTTCTGCAAAATTTGGTTGGTCTACGACAGAGGGTTCGAGTAGCTGCCATACAACTCTTTATTTTATATGAGTATTCCACTACACTTAATAAAGCCAAAAGTAATTAACCGGATGATATAATGTATATGTTACGGTCATACGGGTATCCCAGAGTTGACACAGTCTACTCTACTACACTCTTCCTCGTTTTTTTTATTTTTGTAGGCGAATAATTATCCATACTATATATAACATACATATACAATTCATTCCAAAGTTTCTGCAAAATTTGGTTGGTCTAGTGGAGTGGGTTCGAGTAGCTGCCATACAACTCCTTATTTTTAATGAGCATTACTCTCCACCTAATGAAGCTGGGTGTCTGAATTTTTGCCAAAAATTGTTTAGTGTAATGGGCAAAGTTTCTGCAAAATTTGGTTGGTCTACGACAGAGGGTTCGAGTAGCTGCCATACAACTCTTTATTTTATATGAGTATTCCACTACACTTAATAAAGCCAAAAGTAATTAACCGGATGATATAATGTATATGTTACGGTCATACGGGTATCCCAGAGTTGACACAGTCTACTCTACTACACTCTTCCTCGTTTTTTTTATTTTTGTAGGCGAATAATTATCCATACTATATATAACATACATATACAATTCATTCCAAAGTTTCTGCAAAATTTGGTTGGTCTAGTGGAGTGGGTTCGAGTAGCTGCCATACAACTCCTTATTTTTAATGAGCATTACTCTCCACCTAATGAAGCTGGGTGTCTGAATTTTTGCCAAAAATTGTTTAGTGTAATGGGCAAAGTTTCTGCAAAATTTGGTTGGTCTACGACAGAGGGTTCGAGTAGCTGCCATACAACTCTTTATTTTATATGAGTATTCCACTACACTTGATAAAGCCAAAAGTAATTAACCGGATGATATAATGTATATGTTACGGTCATACGGGTATCCCAGAGTTGACACAGTCTACTCTACTACACTCTTCCTCGTTTTTTTTATTTTTGTAGGCGAATAATTATCCATACTATATATTACCTACATATACCTATACACACCTACTATATATTGTACTTATTTGTAATAGTTTTCGAGACCTTTATTTATTCAAGTGAACTTATATTATTGTGTACGTAGATACTTATTATGAACATGTTAGGTACCTATATGTATGTAAAAAAATTGTAATTATAAAATGTTGATTTTTACATTTTGGAGAGGAAAATAAATTTTCGTAATTTTCTATTGTCTTAAATAATAACAAAAAAAAAAAAACAGAAAAAGCAAATGAAACGTGTTGAATATATACAAAAATAAAGTACAGTTGCGGGAAAAAAAATGTTAGTTATTTTAATTAGTTTGTTTTTTGAATTATAATTTAATAGGAATCATGGTACTCGTGCCCTAGTCTGAAATATATTTTTAATAGAAAATTACATGCTCTAGAACCACCATACCGTTGATTTTCATTTTTCCGGTGCAAAATGCATCCTTTATTTAACAGTTAAATCAAACAAAATTACAGCACAGAATAATATATTAATCTGGCCGAGTACAATCACAGAAAGAGATTTATCATACAAGCCAAGAGAGCAACAAAAAAGTGCAATTAAATAAAAAAAATAATAAAAGTCAACAAGCTGCACAATAAATTATTAAATTACGAAGTAAACATATTGATAACAGAATTTAAATTAAGTCCGCTCCAGAACACCTTAACACCTTACTCAAGTTTGCTATTGCAAAAAAAAAATAGAACTTATCAATATCCGATGATGAAAAAGTCTAGCAGAGGCCCCATAATATCAGAAGAAGTAAAACGTGTAAATTAGTAAAGATAGCAAATGGACATAAAATTTAACACTCATTAGTCACTTTTCTATATTTTCACTTATACGATCTCCGAAAAAGCGAGCGATTTTTTTTCTAAACAACCGCTTGCTCACTGTCTGCATGTCCGGACCTTAGAATAAAAGTAAACTCTCCGAAAAGTGAATTGAGAAATAGACTAAAAATAATTGCAACTAAGATTGCAATGAACAATATAGAGGAAAATTAAATAAAAGGATAAATATTTATCCGCAAATGCAGAGCGTATTTTAAAGAAACATGTTATTTTACTTATACTAGGCGCTGACACTTCCGTTTTTATTAAACTAGAACAAAATTCATTCTAAGATGTTAAATAGTTTTAAGATCTCACTCCGATTAAACAATTTTATGCGTTAAAAAAACAAAAACACCCACTCAACTCCAGTTAAAGTTTTAATTACCAGGTAAAGTCTCTGTTGTGGCATCCGCTTTAAACCAAGATAATTTCTGTAAAATTTCACTTGTTGTTTTTTCTACAAGTGTAAAAATATAAAATAAATAAATGTACACGTGTAATAATGTACATAGAAATATGGAGGTCATGTCATATAAAAATGGAATTTTCATTAATTAAGTTGTGACATTAAAAGAATTAAAATTGGAATTTTGTTTTTATGTTTTTGATTTTTTCTTTTGTGTCTATAAGTATGCAATGAATTGTTTTGTACCTTTGTTTAACACATGTAATAAATCTAATGATATGTTTTTTTTTTTATATTTTGTTTCTCATTTATTTATTTATTGTACAGAGCAAACTTTAAATTAATGTAAAAGATAAGACAAAAGATAATAAACAAAAAAAAAAAAATAAAGTAGAATTTAAAAAATTATGATTATTATTTTATTTTAAAGTCATGTCTATTATAAATCATATACATAATATTGTTTTGTTTTTTTTTTTTTTTAACTCATGTCCTCAAAATGGTTTTACCTTAAAATTTGTTGGATTTCAGAAAAAAAATAATGAAGATGAAATGTTTGTAAAAATATAATGACCAAACAATATATCTTAGGGAATATTACAGACATTTTGGATCCCTCATGGCATTGTTATACCCGTATGACTATAGGTCGAAGGGTATAATAAATTTTCCATTATGTTTGTGACGTAGGGAAGTAGAGGGTGTAGATATAGACTAAAGTGTATGGATCGGGTCAGAATCGAAATTTAAATTGATTAAGCTAGGTATGTCCGTCCGTCCGTCCGTCTGTCCGTCCGCACGATAACTCAAAAACTAAAGGAGCTAGGATCTTGAAATTTTCGCAATTATTAGTTTACAAATGGGTTTACTTGTTTACTTAATGGGAGAATCAATGGAAAAAGAGCAGACCTGGTGGTGCAGAAGTACAAAACGTTTTTCAAAATCCTACAAAAATAAAGGTTTAAATAAATGGACAAGAATATAGCGTGGTCTTGTTAGAGAGCAGAACACTGTGCGGTGAGAATGATTTGTGAATCCAACCAATATGGTGTACGTAGCAGAGGCAGACCAAAACTAAAATGGAAAGAATGAGTACAACAGAACTATCGAAATTTGGTTCTGCCGGGCTTATAGATAATAACTGCACAGGATAAAAACCAATGGAGAAATTATATCAAGTCGGTCGGAGACTCTAGAACCTCGTATAGCCAAAAGTATATTTGAATATAGCTCCTTACAAATTGAAAGGGGTCCATAAAAATGAAGAAATGTCTCCTAGGTTTTAGCCAATTTTGATGTTATAATAAAATTCTAAAAAAACAATCCAAATTTTGATGCAAGTCATAATATAAGTTTTTGAAAATCATATTCAGTATTAAAAATTGTATATCCAATATACAAATCCTGCCAGTTTGCTTCATGGGTTCGAGTACCTGCCATACAACTTCTTCTTTTATATGAGCGTTACTGTACACCTAATGAATCTGGCTGTCTGAAATTTAATCAGAAATAGTTTATTTTTTATGGATAAAGTTTTTGTAAAAATTTTTTAGGGTAGTGCAGTGGGTTCGAGTACTAGCCATACAACTTCTTTTTTTTTAGCAATACTCTATGTCAGTAGTAGCTAAATTTAATAGTTAATGTCTAAATAAAATAAAGTTAGTGTAATGGAATATGTTTGAAAAACTGCCTTTTAACTTATATTTTCTATTGTAAATTACTGAAAGCTTAATGGGTTATGTATTTAAAATTTTATCAAAAGTAATTAACCGGATGATATACGGTCATACGGGTATCCCAGAGTTGACACAGTGTACTCTACTCTACTACTACACTCTTCTTTGTTAACAAATTTTAATGTTTAAAATAAAAAAAAAAAAATTTTATTGTTTTGCTAAAAAAGATCAAACTTATACTTAATTTTACAGTCTTTTAACATACGTTCATAGGGGGTGTAAAAATGATAAAATTCTTTTTAAATTCCATCGACCTTTAAATTTTGGATGGCGATAATTTGGAAATGAAATCAATTGGAAAAAGTATTTTAAATAAGTAAAAGAAACTGATTCGATAGGCTAAGTTTTATAATAATTGACTTTAATTTTTAGTTCACACTTAAATTTCCCTTGACTTCATAATATGCATATTATGTGTGATAAACAGTTTCCGAGTATTTAAAGGTAGAAATAGAAAAAATTAATTTTTATTTAACCCTCGGTTACTGCCCATAGGGTGTAATCCACCCAAATCAAGTTTACAAGACAAAATACATACAAAAAATTGTAGTAGTTGATCTCAAACCAATATGTAATCTCGTTTTGAATATTTTTTTTTAATTTTGTGTAAATTAAATGTGGGCTTTGATAAAAAAAGACCTCGAAAAATGCAATCCAAAATGGGTCTGGGTGGATTACACCGCAGACAGTAATTTTGACACAAAATTTCTTTACAAAATGGGGTAGGTTACACCCCCGACAGTAATCTTGACGCAAAATTTTTTTACAAAATGGGGTAGATTACACCCCCGAAAGTAATCTTGACACAAAATTTATTCATAATAACGAAATTTTGTATTATGGTAGATATTTGAGTTATAATTGGGAAATTTCCACCTGGATAGTAACTACGTAACGTAAATAGAGGACATTAACCGAGGGTTAAGTGTCTTTCAAACAAAATGCCGTCAAATTGCTTATAAATATTGAAATTTTCAAGAGGTTGTGATCTTTCATTTCAACACTTAAAAACTTGCAAAATCATGGAAATTGGTACAGAAGATTTTCAGAATTCTAAAAACATACAAATAATCGGATAATGAGCTGTATAATTTAAGATTTTATTTACAAACCGGGGATGCATGGAAGTTTAATGATGTTTGATACCTCCATATGGGAACAATGCAATTCGTGCTCATCTATATATAAAAGCGAAAGTTTGTTTGTTTGTGTGTCGAATAGACTCCTAAACTGCTCAGCCGATTCTCATGAAAATTTGTATATAGGAATTTTTGGGTACGGAAAGAAATCGTGGGCTAAAAATTTTTACCTAAAGTACTATCGGCCATAAAACTAAACTATTTTTGGCAAAATTTCAGAGACCAAGCTTCATTAGGTGAAGAATAATGCTCATATAAATAAAGAAGTTGTATGGCACATAACCGAACCCGTGGGCGAAAATGGCTGGATTTAAATAACGATGACGGAAATTTCAAATTCCTACCTCCTTTTATTTTTTGAGTTATCGTGCGGACGGACGGACAGACGGACGAACATACATAGCTGAATGGATTTATTTTTCGATTCTGATCCGATCCATACCCTTGAGTCTATATCTAACCCCTCTATTTCTCTGCGTCACAAACATTATGGCAAATTTTGTATACCCTTTAGACTTTTAGTCATACGGGTATAAAAACATAGGTATGGATAAGATTAGCATCGAAAAGTAAATCTTATTCCACGGTATGTTTTTAATATTTGATAACTTTAATTTTTACAATGTTTTAAGGTCTTCAAAATATCTATAAAACAAGATCATCGTCCAAACAGTATGTCAATTTCTAATTCGATTCTTTTTTAGAATGAGATACGATTTGGTTGTTTATATCAATAACAGATGGAAAGGAAGACCCTTTAACATCTTCTTTGAGAAGAGATCTTCAATTAGAAAATTTTGGTATAGTATTATAAGAAAGCTTGTATTAAAGCTTGAAGGTTACCCCATTGATGAAGATCACAATGAGGAATCCTACTGGAATTTAAACCACTTGAGAGAAGTAAAATAGTGTGTAAAATAATTCAACTTGTTCCTTAATCGAGTTTTTTTTATCATTTGAATGCTGTAATAAATTCTAGAATATCTGTAATATTATCCAGAATAGCAACTAATGCTGTAATGCTATTTAAGAGAATTATGATTAACGATCTAATGCTATTTAAGAGAATTATGATTGACCGTGCGACATATAATAATTTCAGTATGATTTAACTTGATAAATACTTTTTATTTATTTATAATTTATTTTGAATACAAGTTGTTTTGTTTTTTTTAGCACATTTTCAAAAAATTTTTTAAAAATGTGCCTATATACCTAGTTTTACTCTGTCCGTCCGTCTGTCCGTCCGTATGTTTACAAAAATTTTTATATCGTTTGAAATATAGAAAAGAAATTTTAACCACGAGTAGGTATTACAAAAAAAATAATTTCGTACAAGAATTTTTTTCTGTAGCCCCCACCTGTTAGGGAGGTGCAGCCCCCCAAATTTGGGAAAATCCCTATATTCAAATTGTTATAACAAGAGTTCTATTAGGTATATTTTCATTTCGGCAAAAGATAGCTGGTTTTTTAAACTTTATAAATTTTTAAAAAATAAATGTTTAGGGTTGCCATACGGCACTAAAATTTACCACTGTGCAAAACTCAATTTTTGCAAAATTTTTGGCCACACATATCTTGTAAACGGGCCAAGCTAGGGTTTTGAGAGTAGTCAGATCCTCTAAAATAAGTAGAAGTCGGTTAATAAATTTTTTTTGTCACGTCCCCTGTTTTGCAGCTATAAGGGCTCGAAAATTGAAATTTTTAAACACTTATAACTTGAATACCTGTTTAAATATTTTTTCCTTAATATAGAAAATTTAAAGGTCTAACATTATATTTTAACATATGTTAAAGGTTTTTCTTAAATTTAAAAGGAGTTCTTTAAATTGAAGAAAGTGTCTGTCAGTTTTAACCATTTTGCCTAATTAGTAAAATTCTAAGAAAAATTCCAAATTTTGGTGGAATTCACAATTTAATTCCTAGATTTAAAAAAGTTGGGGGAAGGGGAGTAGTAAGCATTATATCCTTGAGAAATTTGGCAACCTTCCCCATAGAGGGACTACTAGGACTTAAAAATTTACTGTTATAGGTAAGCAATAACTTAGTCACCAACGTATATATTTCCTAAATTAAACGTTAATATCGAAGCTTCAACATTATATTCCGATAAAATACTTAATGTGCTTTTTTAAAAACCCTTGGTTTTTTTTCATCACTTGTTTATCTCTGATTTTAACATTTAAAGATCAGTTAAAAAAAAAATGTTATAGAGAAAAACTTTTTTTTATCAAATAGCCAGAAGTTAAAAGTTCAAATTTATTTTCAAATTATACAAAATATAAAATATATAAAAAAACTTTTCTCAATATAACAACATTCATTTTAGCTTTAGGAAGTATCAAAATATTACCACCCAACTTTTTATACATTTTGTAAAAAACTACCCTTTTAACGGTTTATTATACCCGTATGACTATATAGTCCAAGGGTATAATAAATTTGCCATTACGTTTGTCACGCAGAGAAGGAGGGGGGGTAGATATAGACTCAAGTGTATGGATCGGATCAGAATCGAAAAATAAATCGATTTAGCTATGTATGTCCGTCCGTCTGTGCGTCCGTCCGTCCGTCCGTCCGTCATCACGATAACTCAAAAAGTTAAGGAGCTAGGATTATGAAATTTTCACAAATTCGTTTTTATGCAAAAAACGGAATCGAGTTTGAAATTCAGCCATTTTGGTCAACGGGTTCGAGTACCTGCCATACAACTTCTAATTTTATATGAGCATATATATATACCTATGGAAGCTGCGTGTCTGAAATTTTTCCAAAAGTAGTTTAGTATAATGGTCAAAGTTACTGCAAAATTTGGTTGGTCTACTGCAGAGGGTTCGAGTAGCTGTCATACAACTCCTTCTTTTATATGAGCTTTACACTACACCTGATGAAGCTGGGTGTCTGAAATTTTGTAAAAAATAGTTTAGTGTAATGGCCAAAGTTACTGCAAAATTTAGTTGGTCTACTGCTGAGGGTTCGAGTAGCTGCCATACAACTCCTTCGTTTATATGAGGATTACACTACACCAAATAAAGCTGGGTGTCTGAAATTTTGCCAAAAATAGTTTAGTGTAATGGCCAAAGTTACTGCAAAATTTGGTTGGTCTACTGCAAAGGGTTCGAGTAGCTGCCATACAACTCCTTCTTTTATATGAGCATTACTCTGCACCTAATAAAGCTGAATGTTTGAAATTTTGCCAAAAGTAATTAACCGGATGATATAATGTATATGTTACGGTCATACGGGTATCCCAGAGTTGACACAGTCTACTCTACTACACTCTTCCTCGTTTTTACCGTTAATTTTAAGTTTGGAGACATTTTATGACAATTTTCATGTATATTGTTATATAAATATACATGAGAAGTTACAATAAATCTCCAGTTTTATAATATGTGTAAAGTCTATGTATACCTATATATTATACTGTACATACTGTACATAAAATTTCAATATAATTTGTATATTCCGCTGTCACTGTCATGCTAGAAAATGCTCTTATTTTTATGGTTTCACATTTATTTTATAAAATGCAATTTATTTGTAGGTTAAATGCAATTTATCATGAGTTGGGAAAGTTTTTTGTGTTTTTTTTTTCTTTTCTATTTGTAAGGTTATTGAATTGATGAAATTAAAAAAAAATTAAATAGAGCCCTTTTAATTATGCTCACCTCTTTACACTACAGTAAAATTCAATTAAATAGTATAAATACTTAAACGGATAGTTTTTCACAAAAAAACAAAATGTTTTTAACTTTAGTTATTTATAATGTATATATATTATAATGTTTATATATTTTTGTATATATTATGTGATGAAATAAAAGTTATAGCTCTGTAAATTTTAGAACTTTTTTTTTATTAAAGTAAAAGCTACAAGTATAAGCAATATTTTGAAATTAATATGTAATTAATTGCTAATGTACTCGCATTACTATTAAAACTTTCAAAGCTTTTTTGATACTATTAAGACCTTTAATATGATAATTTTGTAAAAGTTTTCTATATGTTTAACATTGTTCTTTAGAAAAAAAATATGGTTGTGCAACTTTCCGGAAGTTTAAAAGACTTATTACGAATTTTTGTTGAATTGTTTATGGAATGCAAATAACAGGTTGTTCACAGTTTAATTATATTTAATAAACTTACTGAAATTTAAAATTGGAACCAGGGCCCCTACCATGTAAAAAATGCGAATCGCAAAAATGTACGTATTTGATTTTCGATGCGTAAATTAATTGGTACCATGTAACAAAAACACATCGCAAAATTGTGCTGCCATTGAAAAAATTTAAAATTGACAATCTTTATACCCGTATGACTATATAGTCCAAGGGTATAATAAATTTGCCATTACGTTTGTCACGCAGAGAAGGAGGGGGGGTAGATATAGACTCAAGTGTATGGATCGGATCAGAATCGAAAAATAAATCGATTTAGCTATGTATGTCCGTCCGTCTGTCCGTCCGTCTGTCCGTCCGTCCGTCCGTCCGTCCGTCATCACGATAACTCAAAAAGTAAAGAAGCTAGGATTATGAAATTTTCACAAATTCGTTTTTATGCAAAAAACGGAATCGAGTTTGAAATTCAGCCATTTTGGTCCTCGGGTTCGAGTTCCTGTCATACAACTTCTAATTTTATATGAGCATATATCTATACCTATGGAAGCTGCGAGTCTGAAATTTTTCCAAAAGTAGTTTAGTATAATGGCCAAAGTTACTGCAAAATTTGGTTGGTCTACTGCAGAGGGTTCGAGTAGCTGCCATACAACTCCTTCTTTTATATGAGCTTTACACTACACCTGATGAAGCTGGGTGTCTGAAATTTTGTAAAAAATAGTTTAGTGTAATGGCCAAAGTTACTGCAAAATTTAGTTGGTCTACTGCTGAGGGTTCGAGTAGCTGCCATACAACTCCTTCTTTTATATGAGGATTACACTACACGAAATAAAGCTGGGTGTCTGAAATTTTGCCAAAAATAGTTTAGTGTAATGGCCAAAGTTACTGCAAAATTTGGTTGGTCTACTGCAAAGGGTTCGAGTAGCTGCCATACAACTCCTTCTTTTATATGAGCATTACTCTGCACCTAATAAAGCTGAATGTTTGAAATTTTGCCAAAAGTAATTAACCGGATGATATAATGTATATGTTACGGTCATACGGGTATCCCAGAGTTGACACAGTCTACTCTACTACACTCTTCCTCGTTTTCCTTCTAAAATTTTTAAAATTGACATTTAGACATTTGTTTTTGTTTGTAAAAGAGTAAACAATTGAAATAAATTTTTGTTTCAAATACATACATAAAATAATACATATTTTCAAATTAGATATAAATAGATTGCATAGCATTATATTTAAGTGAAAGCAGTGATGAAGAAAATAATATCCCGGTTCAAAGAAAAATTCTTACGAAAAATTCTAACATATTAATGGAAATAGCTACATTCAAATTTAATAATTCTATTACAACTTCTTTTAAAGCAGTATATGGTTTGGCTCTGTTTGGACCACTACCAGTTCCTCTGATAACTACCTTTTTCCATTCAGCTACTGATCGATTTGGACAACCGTCAGAATTCAAATCGTTTGCCAAAATTTTCCACAATCTATTTCCTTTAACTCGGCCATCCTTTGTTCGAGCATAGCCTTGAGCCAATTCTTTACTGGAATTGTGATGATTTGGTTGTTTGCTTAGACCTACAAAATAAATGTAAATAGTGTTATACTATACATTAAAACTTGTTTTCATCACAGCTTACCTTATCTATATAGACACTTATTTCTGAAAATTTTTGCAATAAATTGTTTTCATAGAAATAATTAGGTCCTACGACAAAAAAAAATCAAAATACTTCTAATTATACATCCTTCGCAAACAAATTATCATACGAATGAAAAAAGTAAAACAAATGTCAAAAATGTTCGTAAGTAGCACACCATCGTACCAAAGTTGCTACTTACGAATACGCAATTTTGCTATATGCGCTCTACATGGTGTCATTTTTTCTCATGCTACTTAGCATTTTTTTAGCGTAATTAGCAATACATGGCAAATATCTTTTTAAATGACAGACTACAAAATATACATGGTTGAAATTTAAAATGTGTTTGAAATATAATACGGCAAGCAATTTTGCCATGATTGAAAAGGATGCATAAAATAAGGCCCTACAACTAAAAAGATTTCGGTTTGTTATTTCTCATTGAATGTGAAATTAAACTCTAAATATATAAAACAGGGTAGATATTCCCTTTTACCAAAACTTTAAGCCCCACTTTAAAATCTCTCCTAAATCAGAATTTAACTTATACATATATATTATGCAAAAGGGAAATATCTACCCTGCTTTTGAATTTTACTTTAAGCTCCCTCCTGAATATATATATACGAGTTTTTTTTAAGCGCTATCTGTTCAACTGCTAGGCTAATAAGCCTGTCTATACCTTAAGTACATGTTAAAACAGGTGGTCATATTATATTCGTGTTATTAGAATTGATCTTAATGAATTCCACATAATACAATTTTAGCATGAGATATTACGAGGCCTTATAACATGTAGAAACGGCTTAGATTTTCAATACATGCAATTCTATTGTTGTTTATATTGTAATATTTTGTATTTGAGTTATATGGTACCTATTCTATATCTGTGAGTTATATTATTCAATTAAATTAATAGTTTATGTTGTTATCTTAATGTATTGTTTATTAAAGATATATAATTATTAGCACATTTTCAAAAAATTTTGTAAAAATGTGCCTATATAGTTTCACTCTGTCCGTCCGTCCGTCCGTCCGTCTGTCTGTCCGTCTGTCCGTATGTTTACAAAAACTTTTACATCGTTGGAAATAGAGTAAAGAAATTTTAACCATTGGTAGTTTTCGTAAAAAAAATAATTTCGTAGAAGAATTTTTTTCTGTAGCCCCACTTGTTACGGGGTTATAGCCCCCCAAAGTTGGAAAAAGCCCTATATTTAAATTGTTATAACAAGAGTTCTGTTAGATATATTTTCAATCTGAGAACGGCAAACGATAGCTGGTTTCATAAGCTTTATAAATATTTAAAAGGCAAATATTTAGAGTTGCCATACGGTACTAAAATTTAACATTACACAAAACTCAATTTTTGCAAAATTTTTGGCCACACATATCTTCTGAACGGTTCAAGCTAGGGTCTTGAAATTTTGGGAGAAGTTAGATACTAAGAAACTACTAGGAGTTGGTTAACAAAATTTTTTTGTCAAGCCCCCTATTTAGGAGCTATAAGGGCTCGAAAATTGAAATTTTGCTATTTTTAAACACCTGTAACTTGAATACTTGTCCAAAGTTTTTTTTAGTGATATACAAAATTCAAAGCCCTATAATTATATTTCAACATGACGTGTCAAAGGTTTTTCTTAATTTTGAAGGGTTACAAAGCTACAGCCCCTGCAAATTCAAAAAAAGCCCTATATTTAAATTGATATAACAAGAGTTCTGTTAGGTTTATTTTCAATTAAAAAAACAGGAGAAGAGAGCTGCTTTTATAGGCTTTTCAAAAATATGTCGTTTAAATGTATAGGACTGCCATACGTTACTAAAATTTACCATTATATAAAACTCAATTTTTGCAAAATTTTTGGTCCCATGTATCTCCTAAACGGTTTAAGATAGGATCCTGAAATTTTGGGAGAAGTTAGATCGTCAAATATTAGTAGGAGCCGGTTAATAAAATTTTTTTGTTAAGCCCCCTATTTAGGAGCTATAAGGGCTCGAAAATTTAATTTTTGCTATTTTTAAGCACCAGTAACTTGAATACCTGTCCAATTTTTTTTTTATTAATATACAAAATTTAAAGGCCTAACATTATATTTTAACATATGTTAAAGGTTTTTCTTAAATTTAAAAGCGGTTCCTTAAATTGAAGAAAGTGTCTCTCAGTTTTACCCATTTTTTTTAGATTGTATAATTCTAAGTAAAATTCCAAATTTTTGTGGAATTCACAATTTAATTCCCAGAACCTAAAAAAATGGTGGGGGACGGAGGGGGGAGGGGGCAGTTAGATGAAGTTAGATCCTTGAGAAACTTGGCAACCTTCCCCATTGAAGGGCTATAACGACTTTAAATTAAAAACCCTACTGTTAGCAGTAAATTTTATAAGTAAGCAGTAACTATTTCCTAGAAAATATTTCCAAAGTTAAACTCAGTATGTAATACAATATAAATTTGAAAATGTGCTTTTTTAAAAACCCTTGGTTTTTTTTCATCACTTGTTAATTATTGATTAAGTGATTAATTACATTAACGGCTGGGTGACACAGTGGTTAGAGAGCTGACCTTTCATGCGAAAGGCCTGTGTTCGCATCCTAGTAAAAGTGGTACACCCAATGGAGATGGTAGCTAAGTCGAGTCGAAAACCAGAAAATTTTTTTTTTCACTTTTACTAGGATGCGAACACAGACTTTTCGCATGAAAGATCAGCTCTCTAACCATTGTGTCACCCAGCCGTTAATGAAAATTAAATATGTATATGAAAATGTTTAAAGGAATAGGGCAGTAAAGGGATTCGTTCTTTATTAACAATAGATTTTCATATTAGCTTTCGTTATTTTTTTCCAAATTATAAACACTCTTCTATTATCACGAACAATAAAACTATCAAATGTATATAAACGAATTAAACAATAAGTTAAGCTTATTAGTTTTAAATAAAACTAGTCGTAATTTTCTGTCAAATTTTAGCGTCTTGATAAAATTTCTGTATTTTTTTTAAAATTACTTAAATTTCTTTAAATATTATAAAAGTTTAATAAACTGTTTCAATACAAAAAAAATAAAGAAATATTAAAATTAATTAGGTGGAAAATCATTTAATATTTTTCATTATTTTTTTTTTTTATTTTTTTATTTCACTTCCAAATCATTCATTAAAATTATTTAAGGTTATAGGCTTCTTTTGTTCTTAAACTGACAGATTTCTAAATGAATTTTACACCTATTTATTTAAATAAATATATTATAAAATATTATATATATATATTTTTGCTGAAGGCCTTTAAAAAAAAACAGTAGGTAACAGTTGTTGTTGGTATTTCCAAAAGCAAATTATAAAAAAAAAAATTTTCTCAACGCCTGTCACAAATAAAATAACTTTAAAAAAAAATGCGTCTGATCTCATTTAATTTGAAGAGAAAATCTCAACTTTACTCCACCTCCCCCTTTAATTTCCATATTTAAAAAAAACCTAATTTTTTTCCGCAACTTTATATTTTTTTTTTTATATTAGATTGAAGCAATGATAAACGATTTTATTTTTCAACTTGTCGTTTTTATTTTGTTGTTTTTTTTGTTATTATTGTTTTTGTTTTTTTTTTTTGGTACAGCTATCAAGATTTGTCTGGCAAAATGTTTGATTACCTGTGACATGCCATTTAACATTTTTATAAAATAAAAGAGGAAAAATGGTAGAATAGAGTGTCCCAACTCTAGGATACTCGAAATTAAATTTAAAAAACAATTTAGAATCCTAGGTTGTCTTAATTTTTGGAGTCATCCTGTCGATGGACCGACGCCCGACGAACGGACTGACAATAATTATTAAATCTACTTATCATACATAAGTAAATCTATTTATAATATATAACAAAATCTAATTTTATCAGCTAGGTGGAGGAGTGGTTTGAGTGCCGATCTTACACGTGAAAAGTTCAAGTATCATGGTGAAAGTGAAATAAAAGTTTAAATCTGGTTTTCCACTCTCTATCTGGTTTTTGAGACTCGGTATCTGGGTTCTAGTTAATGGCTTAATCAATAATTAATAATTATATATCTTTAATAAAAAAAAACATAAATAAAACAACATAAAAAAATACGAAATATAAAAAAAATAATTTAATTGAATAATATAACTCACAGATATAGAATGATATATATAACTCAAACATAAAATTTTTACAATATAAGACGTTTCTACATAATTGTATTTGGAATTCATTCAAATCATTTCTAATAACAGGAATTTAGATATGGTTTAGACAGGCTTATTAGGCTAAAATTGGAACAGTTAGGATAATCAATTTATTATGTCAATTCCAACCGATTCTTATATTTCAATAATATATCAACTTTCCCTCTTTTACAGAGTTAGAAACGGTATGGTAAATTTATTATACCCTTTTATAATATTTATAATTCTTAGGGGTAAAAAAAACTTGGAAAATTATACTTAAAAATAGAGATATATAATATAAAATATATGTATTTTAGAATAAATGAGATTCGGGGTAAATGTTGTACCTATTGTTTTTTCATAATTTATTAGATCCTAACAAAGGTAAGTGAAACCTGAATTATATAGAAATCCTAAAAGTTTTCATACTTGAATTAAGATATTTGACAATTTTTTACTTTTTGAATTGCAATCTACCCGAAACCTTTTGTCAAGTCTTTGAAAAAATTTCATTTAAATTTGGTATTTCGAGAGCCAAAAATTAAAGATGAAACATCAAGGTTGTGTAATTAAGTCTGAGGACTTAAATTAAATAATTAGACAAAAAGAAGAATTCAGATAGATACAGGTTGACTATTTTATGAACTTTAACTTTTGAATGTTTGGGCAAAGATAGTATTTCAAATAAGCTATAGTAAATTACGTAGGATCCTTTTGAAGGATTTTGGAATAATAGTATAGGACAATGCAAATTTTATTAAGGAGTAAAATTTTGTTGGTACTTTTATTTCGAACTTCAAAATTCAGGTGCCATATAAATATTTTATATAAAATCCATATAAATATGTTTTTAGCAAAGTCTTTGTCAATGAGTTTTTAGAACATTTTCAAAAAATTTTTCCTGTCCGTCCGTCCCTTTTTACCTACATCTGACTAAAAAATATCAGAAAAGGGTAGGTATTGCAATAAAAATAATTTAATGTTAAAAGTTGTTTTGTTGCCCCCCCCGTTACGGAGCTACAGCCCCACAAAGTCGGAAAGAGCCCTATATTTAAACAGTTATAATTAGAGTTCTATATGGTATATTTCCAATCTGAAAACGGTACCAGACAGCTGTTCTTGTAAGCTTTACAAATTTATAAAAACCAATTGTATAGGGTTACCATACGGTACTAAAATTTACCGTTATCCAAAACTAAGTGTTGTAAAATTTTTGGTCCCTCATAACTTCTGAACGGCTAAGTCTAGAAACTTGAAATTTTGGGAACAGTTAGATCCTTAGAAATAAGTAAGAGGCAGCTAACAAAATTTTTTTGTCAAGCCCCCTCTTTAGGAGCTGTAAGGGGTCGAAAATTTTGCTATAAATTTTGCTTTTAAACACCTATAACTTGAATACCTGTCAAAATTTGTTTTTATTTATATACTAAATTAAAAGCTCCAAAGCGAAAGTTTCAATAAGTGCCAAAGGTTTTTCTTAATTTTGACTTTGTCCGTCCGTTCGTCCGTATGTTTACAAAAACTTTTACGCCGTTTGAAATAGAGTAAAGAAATTTAACCACGAGTAGATATTACAAAAAAAATTATTTCGTAGAAAAATTTTTTTGCGTAGCCCCACCCGTTACGGAGCTACAGCCCACCAAATTTGGAAAAAGCTCTATTTTTAAATTGTTATAACAAGAGTTTTGTTAAGTGTATTTTCAATCTGAAAACGGAAAAAGATTGCTGGTTTTGCAGGCTTCACAAAAATATAAGGCTAAAATGTATAGGGTTGCCATACGGTACTAAAATTTACCTTTAAGCTTAACTCAACTTTTGCAAAATTTTTGGCCTCATATATCTTCTAAACGGTTCAAGAAACGGTCTTGAAATTTTGGGAGAAGTTAGATCCTCCGAAATTAGTAGGAGTCTGTTAGCAAAATTTTTTTATCGCGCCCCCTGTTTAGGAGCTATAAGGGCTCAAATATTGAAATTGAAATGAAGAATATTGAAATGAAGCAAAAATTTGGGAACCTTTAACATTTAAGGGCTACTAGGTCTTCAAAATTAAAACTTTTTAACAAAGAGGTTTACTTCTTTCTGACATTTATGCGTTTTAACTGATTTCCCATTACAAACTAACCGTTATTTAATACGTGCTGAAATATAGAAACAAACCTTAAACAATTTCAAATTTGAGTTACGATAAGTGATAAGAGATTTAAATAGAGATTGGAGCATCGCTTTGATCATCGATAAACAATATAAATTTTCTAGGCTTTGCTCTTCCCGATGCTCTTATCACTTATAGCAACTCCAACAAAAACGCACCCTAACACTTTCTTCATTCATGGACCATATTTGGATTGTAATAGCTTCTGGACATGACACCCTTTTACTGAAAATTTTTTCAATTTAATATATTTGGGTGATAATCACAAAAACGAAAATTACACACGGTTAGTTATATAATGAATCACGCACATAAATGAAGTTTCAAAATGTTACGACCCCATTTTCTGGGGGCTGCCATACAAAGTCCTAAATTCAATAATTGTGAATGAAGCTATCAGGTTAAAATTAAAACTGGACAGGTAAAGTAATAGGGCAAGCTACTTGACAAAGTTGTACATCACTCGGACCAACTTTTAGTGTGGGTCAATTTGAGTTTTATTTTTTTTTATTTTTTTGTTTTTCAAGCTAAAATGATGGGGTAGGATGGGTTAAATTTTTTTATAAGACCATTGAATATCGGTATATTTTATTTTATACATCATAGTAAGTATGAGTATCTAAAAGTTGACAAGTGTTACTATAATATTCCTCGTTTTCAATAACATCAACTTCAATTAAAAACCAATTGAGAGGCGTAGCATCGTGCACCAGGGCCCCATTTCATAAAACTATTAGTCTAATATTATTAGTGAATTTACTAATATTTTATTAGTTATTAGTAAAATTCTGTTTCATAAAGGCTAATATTTTATTAGTGCTACACTAATAATTATTAGTGAATTTTATTACTGCAAAGCGCGTTCTGTTTCATAAAACTATTAGACTAATAATTATTTGTCGCTACACTAATAGTTATTAGTAAATTTTTATTAGTTTAGAAAGACCAATAAATTCATTATTAGTCTTTTAAATATTATGATATTTATATATAATAGAGGTCAAACTTTATATTATATGCCATAAACTTATTTTTTTTAGTAAATTATCTTAAATATTTTGTACAAAATAAATAAATAATAAAATCTAAAAAAAAATTATGCATTATTATACATACTTTACATTAATCAACAACATTTTATTTTGGTTACAACTTAAACATAATTCAGTATAAATTTGATCATGTTAAGCTCTGATAGTGAGAGTGGTTTTGAAGATTATTTTATAATTATACTAGTTAATACCCGGTGCGCGTTGCTGCGCCTCTCAATGGAGGTTTAATTGAAGTTGATGTTACTGCAAAAAGTTAACACAAAAATTACAAACGGTTTACACATGTAAATTTTAAAATGTATGAAAGCAATCTTTTTAAAACGATTTTTCTTGGATTATTCTAGTCGGCCCGCTATGGGTTAACAAATTCCAAAACTGTTAATAGTGTCTACTCAATTCTCAAAGAGCATCACGTATACAAAATTTGAAGTCAATCGGTCAAACCGATCAAATTTTAGAACAAAGTTTAAATACTTGCACCACAGCCCCAACTTGGCGGTCCGTTAGAGCAAAATTTGGGCCACGTTTTCTTTCCGTACCCAAAAACCTCCATATACAAATTTTCATGAAAATCGGCTAAGCAGTTTAGGAGTCTATTCGCTACAAACAAAAAAACAAACAATCAAACAAATAAACAAACTTTCGCTTTTATATTATATATAGATTGCATTATATAAACTAAATTATAATTGAACATTCAAATAATAATTATTAGTGACGTGTCTATACTAATAATTTATGATTTGCAGTAATAATTTATTAGTAAAATTTTATTAGTTGCAGAAAAGTTTTATGAAACAAAAAAGTATTACTCCATATTTATTAGTTCTAATAATTATTAGTTTATTAGTATTAGACTAATAGTTTTATGAAATAGGGCCCAGGTATTACCTAGTATATAATATAAATCTATATATTTATATAAAAGCGAAAGTTTGTTTGTTTGTTTGAATTTAGCGAATAGACTCCTAAACTGCCCAGCCGATTTTCATGAAAATTTGTATATAGAGGTTTTTGGGTACGGAAAGAAATCGTGGCCCAAAAATTTTGCTCTAACAAATTTTGTATATGTTTTCCGTTTTGAGAATGGAGTTAACTCATTTAACAGACTTGGAATTTGTTAACCCATGTCGGCCCGACGGTTGGTCAAAACAAATTTTTGGGTCCAAATTTTGTCCGATTTTATGAAATACGGTTTCGGCTAAAAAGAAAGCCCAAAAAAAATTTGATTGAGTTCCATTAACCCATTATGGCCAAACAGCTTTTTATAGGTTTTTCAATACTTTACTCTAAAGTAGAAACGGCTCGACCGATTTTCTTCAAATTTTGTATACGTGCTTCCGTGTGAGAATTGCTTTGACACTATTAACAGATTTGGGATTTGTTAACCAATGCCGACCCAACGATTGTCAAAAAAAAGATTTGTGCATATTACGTATAATTTTTCACAATACTGCTTTGCCTAAAGAGAAAGTTTAGTTCCGTTAACCCATTGCGGCACAGTGGATTTTTATAGATTTTTGCGTTACATAACTCTAAATTAGAAACGATTTGACCGGTTGACTCCAAATTTTATATGCGTGAAGCAACTTGAAAATGGAGTTGAGTCTGCTAACAGACTTGGTGTTTGGTAACACATCTCGATCCTACGATTAGTCAAAAAAATGTTTGGAAGTAAATTACGTCTAATTTTACAAAAAGTAGTTTGTTCTGCTTTGAATTACAGAAAGTTTAAAAAATTACTAGAAAAATCCTAGAAAAATTGTTTTCAAACATTTTAAAATTTACATTTACACCGTGTGTAATTTTTGTGTTAACCCTTTTCAGTAACATCAACTTCAATTAAACCTCCATTGAGAGGCGCAGCAACGCGCACCGGGTATCAGTTAGTATTAATATAAATATTAAATTGAAAAGTTTTAATTTGTTTTAATAACATTTAAGTAATATTTTATTCTCAAACCATTTAATTGAATGTTACACTTTGTAGCTATTAAATCGTTTAATTTTGAATAAAATAAAACAAATTATAACCTTGAATGGAATTTATTTTCTAGTCTATCAAACACAATTTTAAGAACTTTGTTTTACTTTTAAAAAAATTTTTTTAAATTTTTCCACTACTTTGCTCACAAAATAAAACGCTTTTCGTTTACAGCATTTAAAATGTCCTTGGCTTTAAAGTAATGAAATTTCCATATTCCTTAGATGTAATTTATTAAAATGATATGAAAATTTAATAAAATATAATTTTTTTTTTTAAGAAAAGTAAATAAATTAGAAATAATGTCAATAAATTTTATCTCATTTCTTTTATTTTATTTTAACTTTGTACAAAAAATGTATTGATAATATATTTTCAAGGTGATAATATTTCATAGTATAAGTATCATTCTTTATATCTCTAAATTAAGACTTTCATTTTTTTTTCGTAATTTATAATATTAAAGTTGCTCAAGTTTACCTTGAAACAACTTAATATACAATATAATATTAAATATATATAGAATATTATTAATACAATTTGAAAAAATTGATTCTAAAGAATTTTCCAAATAAACAAAATATTATATAAATTGGTAGAATGTATTGGTACATTGGTTAAGAATCATGGCGGTAGTTAAAAGCATTCAATTTATACTTCAAGGCATACAGAATGACACAATAGGTGTCAATCAATTTTTACAAATTTTTGAAAAGTGCTACATAGAATCAAATGAAAGAGAGTCATTATATAATCCAAAAAAAAAACCATTTAAACTTCAAACAAAAGATATTAAATAGAAAATAATAATCGTAAATATCAATTCGATTACGATGAAATATTGTCATGTTCTTAAAATTTAACTGTTTACATACAAATTCAATGTAGATATAGTACCTACTCAAAGAATTTTAGTTCCAAAGACTCATAGAAAGATAAAAAAATTTACTGCAAAATTTGGTTAGTCTACTGCAGAGGGTTCGAGTAGCTCCAATACAATTCCTTCTTTTATATGAACATTACTCGTTACACCTAATAAAGCTGAATGCTTGAAATTTTGCCAAAAGTAATTAACCGGATGATATAATGTTTATGTTACGGTCATACGGGTATCTTTGAGTTGACACAGTCTACTCTACTAAACTCTTCCTCGTTTTCTTTACTATTAAAAGTTGGGGCATGATTTATGAAAAATGTTTGAAATGGAAAACAGATCTTTTAGTAATTAAGCAAACCCTCGTAATGAAAGATATGCGAAACATAAGGTAATTCTCCGGAAAAAAAATAGAAACGAGGTTTAAAGAACATTACGCGGGTGTTTTTATTTCTAAGACAAATTTCGGAAGATAATGAAGAGACCAAACTGATCAATTAATTATATCGAAGAGACTTGGTAATTGACTGTATAAAACCACAATAAACCAAGCGAAGACTAAATTGTGTGCTTTAGAATGTAAATTTATTTTTAACTAGTAGATTCACCGGCAGTTGCCCAAGAGCATTCACTTCATCGAAATTTTAATTGATATTTAAATCTACATAATACAGTTTTTCAAATGATTTGAGTAGAACAAAAGGGTTAAGAGGTTGAAACCACATTATTTAATTTTGCTTTTGCACTGTTTGTGAGCTTACGGAATTGAGGTTAACTTGCTTTAATTTTGAAACCTTTGTGCTGCCGAAACGGGTAAAAAGCTCAAAATCAAATTAACCCGGTGAGCTTCAATAATAAAGACCAATGCTTGTATAATATTTTCAATTCAATTAACTTAATCGATTAATAATTAAGCTTATTTAACAAAAATTTGTATCAGCCTCTTCTATGGACTATAAAACAACATTGTAAAACTGGACACAAATCCAAAATGGGTTAATATATATTCGAGTCAACCTTACACAATAAATTTCTTTAGCTTAGAGGAACATTTGTACAAAATTTTAGGTCAATCGAACAAACCTTTTCGGCTCGGCATCAATAAAACGAAAAACCTCAAAACAGCTCTGGATCCAGAAGTTGTTAACTTCTTTAAGTTTGACATAGCCTATGGGCTCGCAGAATTATTCTCTAAAGTTTTGTAGCAATCGTACCAGTGGTTTTCACGTGGAAAAACATACTGATAAACTTTCATATTCAACAACAGATTTAGAAATGCGAAGGATATTGGAGAAATATCTGAAGACAAACTTTTAATGTTTAAGACAATGTTCGGAGGAGAAGAAAAGGTGAAATAGAATAAAGGCATGGTGAAATTAGTGCGGAAATAAAATGGAATAAAAGAACAACAATATTTATTGATATATATTATTATATATATATATATTATATTGATATATTTTTACCAATTCTAATTCTACAAGCATTGCTTGCCTAGTTCATATTCTCAAATCAAACAATCTTGTCTAAATGCATTCGCTGATAAATGATTGATTAATTGATTTAGAAATTTCATTTATTAATTTTGTTCTTAGTGGTAATTTTTTAAATCTTAAATATATTCAATAACACTTAACTTTTAAATACTGTTAATAGTCTTAATAGAGTTAGTTACCATGGAGATTAAAATTTAAATATTATTTTCGTTTATTCTTAAACATTAAAATCTTTTAAATTAAATTTTTTTCAAAAAATGCTTTCTATTTTAAAGATTCTTGTATTCTTTGTAAAAAAATACTAACAAAAAATGGTTGCATTTATTTTAAATATTAGAAGATGCAATAAGAAAAACTTTGCACCAAAGTCGAATAAATTAAAGCCAAAATAAACATGAAACTAAACCAAAAGAATGAGTGATACCATAATCTAACCAAAATAAAAATGTCTTAACATTGAGAATTAAATTAATTTATTATTTTGTATTGTGTGAGAATAACAAGATTCATTTTGATTCCCAACCACGTTTTTCTTTCAAACAATTTTTTTAAAATAATTTTGTGGGATGTGAAGTCATAAAGTGAAATTATGTGCACTGGAATAAAATTTTCAAACGTTTCTTTAGTGAAAGTAATCCAAAAAAAATTGAATCCTGTTAGGTTTAAAGAACCATTTTACTTGCTTTTTAAAACCAACAGTAAATTTTTAATTTTTATCAGTAAAGAAAATAGGGGTCTCCTATTTTCTCCAAGGGGTCTTTATAATACACCTGAAATCTACTATATATAGACCTATATTAACGGGGTAATTATAATATAAATCGAATTAAGTGGAGCTGAATAATAGATCACTTGAATAATGCAAAACTTACTAAAAAACATGATTCTTTAACATATTTATATTTAAACTTATAACATCGCTGCTAGTTTGCACAGAAGTTCTGTAGAGTGAATCAAAGAGTTCAAGTTCGAATCCCCTTAAATATTAAGAAACATATATAATGTAGTTTTCGATTAGCAACAATTGGCTAATGAATTCAAACATAATTTAATTTGAAAATATAACTCACAGACACTTATAAATCGAATATAAAATTATTACAATATACAGTAAGTTACCAATCTATTTTTTAGACTCTGGAAAAATAAAATTGCTTTACCTTATTTGATGTTAAATGATAAAAACCTGTTTTCTAAAATCTCCTTTGCTGGTCTTGCCTCATTTTTCCCTCGATGATGTGTAATCTCCCATATGGACATTGCACACCCCACCATAATACTTACGGGATAGTTTTTCTTTAATGATTTGCCTTTTTCTGGTATAGACATATCATATTTAAAATTTACCGGGTTGCCCGGATGAAAATCTATAACCAGTCCTTCTATTATAGTGATATAATAGAGGGGCATGATTTTGGCTTTCGGATGTAACCAGTTTTAGTAAAACTATTATTTTGCTCAAACTAACGAAATTTGTTGACAGAAATTGGATTGACAACATATGTCTTGGAAATATTTAAAATCATAGTAACCATAGAGACATAACAAGAAAATGTATACAAATATAAATAATTATGTCATAAAATCATCAACTCTCAAAATTTCAGAAATTCGTTGTATCCGTATTAATTTGGCAACCTATTGTATAACAAATCGAATAAATAAATAACTACAAGTATGGTGTTCTACATATGATAAGACCTAAAAGTTAAAACTATTTTATTTAGTAATTGAATGTTAATAACAATTTTAGTTATACAAGAATATTAATTTATGTAAAAATATAATTTATTTTCTTTGGTTCAAGTTATTTACACTGATGTGAGTCTGTATGTTGTTATTTTATGAAATATGCAACTTAAGAGCAAATGGTTTAAATTTGGTCAAAATTATCCAACCAAGAACTTCTTAAAAGTCTCATATAGACAATCAAAAAGATTGAAATTGATCTACGTGACGCATGCAGAATTAGTTGAAAAATTCTTAGCATAGAAATGCAAAATATATTCCAAGTTATATCATAGAAGCTAGTGCATCAGTCTTTGGTGATTTTGAAAAGCTTGTGAAGCTCTGAAAGAGCCACGATAACTCAAAAAAGGAGCTATCGTTCCGAAATTTTCACAAATTCGTTTTTATGCCGTCAGCCATAATGTGAACAGCCGTCATCGCCAGTTTCCTCCACGTTTTCGACTACCTGCCATACAACTATTTTTTTTATATAACCACTCTATGGCAATAGTTGTTAACTTTAACGGCCAATGTCTGAATAAAATATAGTCGGGGTGTACTGGAAGAGGTTTAAAGGCAGCTACCTTATATTTTCATTTGTACATAATCGAAAGTCTAATAAGTTATGTATTTAAAATTTTGCAAAAGAAATTAACCGGATGATATAATTTCTTTATTGCGGTTATACCGGTATCCCAAAATTGACACAGTCTACTCTACTACACTATTCCTCGATTTATCTGAATTGCAATACTGACACCCTGTCAAAGTCAAAAATAGAATAACTTTTGCTGTTCACATTCCTCATAATTTTAGAAATTCTTAAAATATTATAGTTTAAAAGTTGAGTTACTTAATCCTTAAAAAAGCATACCAACAACAACAAATTAATAAGTTTTGTTCATTTTATATGCAATAATTTAAATCTTTTATTTAATTTTATTTCTCAATTACCCACATTTAAAATCAAAATACATACCAAAGGAAATTTTTTTTTTTTATTTATTGCAGACAATTCCCATTGCAATAAAAAAAAATTTTTTTTTTTTTTTCCTTTAAAACAATAACATAGTTTTTCCTTTTATCTTTGAATAATTTTCTGATTTTCATAAATAACAAAAATAAAAAAAAAATAAAAACAATAAGAAAATAAAAAAATGGGAAATAATTTACTTATAATCAGGATAATAACAGAATTATAACGCTGCATATTTCATCCACTTCTCAGTTTTATTCCAAAATAATACAAAAACACCAACAAACAAAAAAAAAACAAATACATCTAAAGAAATAAATTTTGTTTAAAAACTTACGGCAACACATTAAAAGAAAAAGAAATAACAGGAAGAAAGAGAGAAAAAATATAATCAAAATATAAAAATAAAACCAGACATGTTAAATATAAAAAAAGGTTCTTAAAACAGCACATTTCCAAAACCACACAATATTTTATGTTCTACACTGTGTTTTGGGTAAAAAATATTATAAAGTAAATTAATAATAACATAATTTATTTCCTTTGTTAATTAATTACAAGTTATGAGCAATAATGGATCACGTGACTTATGACAATTCAACTTAATTCTATAATATAGAAATAATTTATAAATCAAATAAATTAGCAATTACGCTCTATGTTTTATTTAAATCTCATTTCAGTGGGATAAAAAGCCATCCAATACTTTTAAAATATAAGAAATAAAACCAAAATTTCAAATTTAATGAGAAATCGCGTTTCGGAATGCAGAGCTGAGACACTACGCGATGAATCGAGCCCGCATCGGACTGCCAGCGCCGTTCTTTCCATGGTACTTAAAAAATTATTAATTTAATTTAATAAAATTCCTATAAAAAAGAGAAATATTCCGCTTTGGGATCAACAGCGACTACTCATTAAAACACAAGTTTGTACATCACATATAAATATAAAATATAACAAATAGGACTTTATAATTTTCCCGGAATAGAATCTCTGATGATTTTTATTTTTTTTTTTTGCTTTCAGAGATCAGAACACCAGAATGAACTAGCACCAGAACTCAATAAAGTACCAGCAGGATCCAATAAAAAAACGCCAGAATGCAATGATCTAACGCCAAAAAACGATTTCTCAAGCCTTAATTTATTTTCAGTTTTTTGTGCCATAGTTCATTCTGGCGTTAATTCGTAAAACCTATAGATACATACAAAATACACGTCTTTACTTTAAAAGTGACTACACAATTATTAGTCTCATTAGATTAAGACTAAAAACCATTATGGCATTAAGTGAAATGGCCTTAGGTCACGTTTTCACCGTAATAATGAAAAGCATATTTCAAATACCGCCTTTCATGTAGAAGGTTTCGAGGTTCAAACCCCGGTCAGATCATATCTAATAAAAAAATATCGTAAAATTGTATAATTATATCGTAATAGTTTATATCGTAATGTAAAATAAGACTTAATAAAAATATATAAATAATTCTTGTGTAAGATTATAGATGGCGCACAAAGTTAACATTTGTGTGTTCATATTTCATAACCTCATACAATAGCTACAGCCGAGTAATCAACGGCTTAGTGAATATTATGATTAAAGAAACTTAAGCCTAGTTTAAAATAAACCTTGTGAATGCCCTATACTCCTTATAAACCCAATACAATCAAGAAAGTCTGTTTACATATGTCAAAATACAATATTATATGGACACACGGACAGACAGATTGAAATTATACGGGGAAACTATTTAAACTGTGCAGTTGAAATATTTTTTTTTATTTTTTTTTGTTTTTAGTTTTTTCTTTTTTCTCAAAATAAAAATTAAAAAGAAAAGCTTAAGTGAATAAATTATGAAAAACTTCTTAGATTTTTTTTTTGTCCATACATACAAAAAAAAAAAAACAAAAAAGAAAAACAATAACAAAAATAAAAATAGAAAACTTTACCAACTTTATATCCTTTTAAATACAAACGAAGTACAGAGGACAAGACAAGTTGTATATCCACATATTATCAATAAGTAAGTTTGTGTGTATGTATTATTTTATTTTACAAAATTGCAAAAGAAAGAGATAAAAAATAAAATTAAATGAAAATAAAACTAAGATGAATATAATATAAATATATATGTACATTTATATGTATATATTTTCTTGGTAAAAACGTCTCAACAGTTTTTTATTTTAGACAATTTTGCTTTTTTTCTGTCATAAGAATTTATTTTAGAAATTCTAGTCATGATCATATTAAATATCCTTTTTATCCTATACTTAACCAAAACTAAAATGTTTTGTTTTTTTTTTTTTTTCCTATTTTAACAGTAACATTTACAGTTATTTATGCACACATACACAATTTTTTTTCATAGTTTATATATATATATATAAGTCTCAATATATAGATACGTGAGATATAAACATGAAATCAAAATGCAATGACATTCTTTTTGGATTAACATAATTGCATTCAGAAGTATATATAATATACACATATACATACAAACAGAATATACAGTATGACATAACAGTATACAAAAAAAAAAAACAAAATACATAGTGTATAACACAGTGTACAACATATAAAACAAAAAAAAAAAAAAAGAAAAAAAAAAAAAGGAAAAACAAAACAATAATATAAAATAATTTAAGTTGTAAGGTCCTATATATATTTATACTAAAACATTGTATATATATGTATAGATTTCAAATAGATATTATAATGTGTTGTGGTGGTACTAAAATTACAATTTATGTCCGTTACAAAAAAAAATTTTTATTCTATCATTATAACAGTTATTTTTAAAATTAACTAAAGATAAGTTAAAGTTATTTGTGATAAAATTGTTGAGAAGTCAAATTTGTAGCAGGGTTTTCTGGATTCGATGCTTTGTAAAAATCCACAAAGTGATTGAGTATTTTAAAGAACCCCATTACTTTGTATCTTAGAGTCCAGGTTACCCACCAAAGAACCAAAGAAAATCTTTGATATATTCTTATAACTCACAGGAGGTTTTCGTAAAATTTTCTATACGTTTTAAAGCTGAATCAAATTTTAATTTGGTGTTTGTCTAAACAATTTAATATCACAAGCTTTGAAGAATCTGAGAAAGTTTTAGGACGAAATATTCGTCAAAATTTGTATTATTTTAATATGCAATTATCATAGAAGATAAACAGGGAAATAAATTGACTAGAGCAGATAAAAAACTTTGAAATACGCCTTACTTAACCAACTGATGAAATTTTACTAGCTGAATGCTCTGATACAAAAGCTTGAAGCCAAGTCAAATTGGTAATTCTTGGACTTGCAAATAACTTTTGTTTGAATTGAAAATCTTAATTGTTTTAAGTTTTAAATTGTTTTTAAGTTTTAACTGATAAAGTATTATTATAGGGTTTTAATAATCAGCGTTGAAAGAGCTGTATACAATGCTTTGTACAACTAGGCATGTCTATTGAATTCAGTTAAAAGTGGTATGAAATTCAAGTTATGTTATGCAAGGGAAAGGAATTGGATATCAACTAAGAGCTTTACTATTATAATTTCATATGTTTTCGAAAATGGAAGGTTTAATCGGTTTCTAAGTGTTACATCAAAAACCCAGTAAAATTAAAATAAATACTACCTAAATTTTTTTCTTCAATTGCTGAGTGTTAAACTGTAAGACTAATAATCCTACCTTTATCATAGATTGTTGTTGAAACAGGAGGAGCATATTATATTCTTCATATTAGAACTGATCTTAGTGAATTCCATACACAATTTAAACATGAGATAAGTGCAATTATTATCCCTTAGCATATCTAGAAACGTTTTAATAATAGATACATCATTTAATTTTTGAATTATAAGAAATTTCTATATCTGCGAGTTATATTATTCGACTAAATTATGTACTTATTTATTTTTATTATTTCCTTATATTGTTATGTATTAATGGAGTTTTATCTGAGTTTTAGCTGAATCAAATAACAAACCAGACTAAAAGTTTTTTATTTTTACTGGAATTCGAACCTGAGCCGACGAAGGAACGGCACTCTAACCAATTAGGCCACGCAGCAGTCAATTGTTAAATTTTGTAACAACGAGACAAAAAAAATAATCAAGTCTTTTTAGACTTCAATAAATGAAACTAGGCAAAATTTATAAATTTTTTTTATTATGTGTGTCAGATCCATTCGATTCGATATACCTAATATTCGCCATTGATATCAAATTAATGATATAGATATTGAAGTTCCACATCCTTTAAGGCCTAGCACTATCTTATACATTAAAATGTTTGCAGAATATTATATAGTTCTTTTATTCGATGACACATTGCACGGAAGACTCCATTCTACTCTAGTCTAGGTAATAATATAACGAATTCGTTAAAGCAGGGCTTCTTTTCCCGGCCAAATAAATTGCGTGTAATGCTGTTGCCTAAAAAGTTGAAGTTGTGATTTTTGTTATAGTTAAATTTTTTGAAAAATACATGATTCACCTTTACAATATTTATGTTTTGGACCTAACTTGGTCGGTCTCTTTCATCAAAATTAAAAGCTCAAGAATTTTTATTTTGTACTGTAAATAAATTAAGTTGCCGTTTACACATGTGAGCACTTTAAAAGTACTGACTTAAATTATTGTCTATTTTTTTTTTTTTTTTTTTTTTTTTTTTAAAGATACAAAAAAAATGGAAAAAATTTGTATGAAAAGAAAATAGTTATTATTCTTTTTCACAAATTTTCAACTTTTTACATGTTCTCTTCTTCGTTCACTTCACTTCAAAAAAATAAAAATTACAAATTTGTAGAAACAAAATGTGACTTCAAGGAACGTTGAGTTTGTTTTTTTTTTTTTACAATTTCTAGCTCCGGAAATTTCTTTAGATTGTTAAACAAATTTGCAATTTTTTTTTTTTTTTTTTCTTTAGGGAAGAGCTCTTAATACAGTCAGTCTAAGAAAAAAAAAAATTTAAAATAAAAAAATAAAGTGCTCTAAATTTATTTTAAAAATTGGAGTATATGTAAAAATCTCTTTATTCTAGTGTTAAAAACTTCATTGAATGACTCTGTATCAGCTTTTATAGAAGACATAAACAAACTTAGGAACACAAAAATGTTAAAGAAATTGAAATTGAAAAATAGAAAAAAAAGGGGTCTTTGTAGTTTTTACCTTCTCATTCTTTTCAAAATATCTTAAGATATTTCTATGCAAAATTAAAGTTAAAAAAAAAATATAGGAATACCTTTATTAGGCTATAAGAAAACCATAAAACAGCTCCAAATGGAAAATAGAGAAGAAGAAAAAGAAGAAGAAGAAAATAAACCTAAACAAAGCAAATAAAGTTTAAAGAAAGTAAACACAAAGGTTAGAAAAAGAAGGCGAAAACAAAAACAAATATAAATTAAATGAAATCAGGTCAAACCCATCCCATATAGCGTTAAAATCTTTCAAAAAAAAAAATTCTTTATATTTTTTGCATATTATAAAAAGTGGATTACTTTTAAAGGTATTTGCAAAAAGAAAGTGTTGTTGTATATATATATGTATACGGCGAGGAGATAATAGTCCCAAAGGCAAAAGTCCTCGGGGTACTTATGACTCAAAAATAAGTTAAAAGTCACCGGGAAATTGTGATCTAAATGAGTGGGCTGAAATTGACCGGTAAAGTGTGATCCATGATAACTAATTCCTTGAGGACTCATGACTTCATAAATTGAAATTTTTAGGCGGTATGACAAAAGTCCGCTGAGCCACAAGTCGCTTCGAGATGCGCTTCAACCACTGACTCCGAAAATAACGCAAAAGTACCCGGAAAATTATCCTGGATAATGACTGGGATAAAACTCCCCAGAGGACTTATGACTTCAGAAACTGCAATTTTAAAAATAGGGCGAAATATTTATAGAACATTTGCAGTATTAAAACAATTGATTATTTGTAAAACTTATTAAAATCTAACCATATTCACAATAAAAAGTAACTTTTAAATAAGTTTTTATGAAATCGAGAACTTCACATTTTTTAAACATTTTAATTTTTTAATCAACTTAAAATTCTTTCTTATTCAAAATTGCGGATACATGAATTCATAATTACTTTAGAAAAAGGGACAACTTGGATTGCGTATCAAAATCCTGATGAAAATTTAAAAAAGTGTTTAAAAATAAAATTTGTAGTTATTTCTCACTCTTAAGAGATTTTGGAGCACTCATCGGATTCATAACTCTCTGGCTACTTTTGGCATACTTTTTGAGTCACAAGTTTTTAGGGGACTTTTGACTTTGGGATTTTTCTCTCCTCGCCCGATATATAAATCAGAGTGAGTCATAAAATAAGTAAACAAAGGTATGATAGAAAATATATATGCATGATTTTGGAAAATGAATAACATTAGGTTTATAAAAAATGTAAGAGAAAGACCACAAAGATTTCTTTTAGATAAAAGCTTGTCATCGTTTTAAGTTGTCCTGATAAAAAAAAAATTCCATTAGATAAGGATCAGATAAGGAGTCATCATATATTTATTAGAAAAAAATCAAAAGATAATTATTTAAAATAAAATCTTACTATAGGTAACCATTAAGTACTATCTAAATATAAGAGCAAAAGTTATCAAACCTAATTTAGAATAGAACAGAACAAAAACGAACAATAGTTGATTTAAATGGAAGAATAATTCAGGAAGCTGACACACAATGATTAAACTTTAAATGGAATAAGATTGAAAGTGCATTGGATGGAATAAGATTAAAATAATGTAGTGGATTGTTAAAATATTTATAGGTCTATATTTGGAAACTGGGGCAATCATTACTTGACGACAAATTCAAAAGTTACTTACAAAAAAACTTACAAAAAATTTATAGTGCTTATTACTGAGACCGGAGTAGAGAATACTATGTGAACGTAATATTTTGTAATTATTTAAAAAGAAACTTTCTTCAAACATTTAGTCAACGTCTATGTACATTTACAACCTCTAAACTGAAAATACCCCAAATTTTAATAGACGAGGATTATAAAATCGGGAAGTTGGTGAGTACTTCATCAATTACTTCATCACAGTACTTCATCTTTATTATTTTGTAAAATTTATTGAAGACTTCAGCTCGGACTACTTGTAGGGCATTTTAGGTTTAGTTGACATCATAAGATCTTCTTGAATGGAATAATTCAATATAGAAAATTATTGTTACAATGCACAAATAGAATTTTTAATATGAAATGACGCCATATAAAATTTCGTAAAATTCGATTCGATTGAACATTCGTTTCTAGAACATCTTAATAATATATGTTTAATATTTAATAGAGATTATATGTTATAAATGAAATTAATGAAATTATAAACGAAAGTAAATGTCATAATACACCCACTCAAAACATTTAATTAATTGACACGCGCATGACATTTTTGCAAAACAAACATTTTATATTTTTACCTTTCGGAATGTGTGAGAAAATTTAAATAACATTTTTGCTAATAAACATTTCTTTTTATTTAAGAATTTTATGGGAATATTTAAATTTAAATAATTCACATAAAATTCTAAAATGTAACTGCACACGCGTTTCCTGTTTCTTAAAAACAATTTCTAACTTTTGGAAATCTATGAGAAAATTTAAATAACTTTTATGCAAAATAAACATTTTTGCATTATGGAATTTTATGAGAAAATTCAAAATTTCGAAATCACATAAAATTCCAAAATGCAACTACACACCAGTTCCTGTTTTTCATAAAAATTTAATTTAACTGATGCAACGCGTAGACATTGCATCAGCAAAATTATAATATAAATATCTTCGTTCCGAAATGCTTTTTCGCTTTTTGATTCAGAGGTTCAGACGCACCGTTAGTAAATAAATAAGTAAATCAAATAAATAAAAATTGTGTTCTAAAAATAAAAATAAATAAATATTAAATTTTAAATATAAAAAAGTAAATTAATTAAACTTGTGTTTTTTTTGACAAAATCAAATATTATATCATTTCTAAAAGAAATAAATAAATAATATAAAAAAGTAAATTAATTAAACTTGTGTTTTTTTTTGACAAAATCAAATATTATATCATTTCTGGCGCAGTCGGTAGGATGCGTCAAGTGTATTAACAATTTTTTTTTCAAAAGAAGTGAAAAATAAATTAACAATTTTTTTCTTTTCAAAAAAGTGAAAAATAATATTAACAATTTTTTTTTCAAAAGAAGTGAAAAATAAAATTAACAATTTTTTCTTTTCGAAAGGAGTGAAAAAGAAAAAAATATAATAAAAAGTTAAGAAAAAAAACGCACACTTATATATTAATATTTTATGACGCATCGATTAACTAAAAAGGTGTACTTATTGTAAACTATATATAAAGTGAATAAAAACAAAAAAAAAACAATTAGAGTGAAAATTTTTTTTTACAATAGAAATTTTTAAATAATAAAAACAAAAAAAAAAACAATTAGAGTGAAAATTTTTCTAATAGAAATTTTTAAATAATCAAAACAAAAAAAAATAACTCTTAAACAAAATTTTTCCAAAAAAAAAATTTTCTAAATAAGTAAAATCAAAGGGTTAACTAAAAACTTATTATGATAGTTGATCCCTTCGTCCCAGACGAAGACGAAGAAACCGTACTTTTTTGGCCGCCCGAAACTTGGGAGGAATAAATCATCATCAGTCAACTAAAAATCATCAATCTATACAACTAAAAATCATCAATCTATATCATCAGTCAACTAAAAATCATCAATCTATATCATCAGTCAACTAAAAATCATCAATCTATACAACTAAAAATCATCAATCTATATCATCAGTCAACTTAAAAAATCATCAGTCTACATATATCACCAGTCAACTAATCAATAAAGGTAGGAACTTAAAATTTCTAAAATATATTTTAATTTTAATTTTTAAAAAATTAGTTATTCTAAGAAAAACCATTTTTCAAATAAATGTTTTTGTACAAAACCGAAAATTCATAGATAGATTAAATTATTGCAACTTAGTTATAAAATTAAATGAGTAGCGAACCCAGCAATACAACAGTAGACCAATTAACAGACTTATTGACAACCATTACCCTAAGTAACAATTCAGAAATTCCAACAATGCCAGATCCACAATCTCTTAGTATAGATCCTTTAAAATACCTTAGTAAACTCCCCGATTTTCATGGAGATTTTAAAGACCTCCAAAATTTCTTAAATTTAATCAATAAAATCCACCCAATCATACTAAGGTATGACGAATTGTCTCAAAGTATCCTAGTGGACATAATAAAATCAAAATTAAAACATAAAGCACGCGAAATAGTAGAAATTAACAACCATGTTACAACTTGGTTGGAAATTAAAGAAATTTTAATTAATAATTTCGGTGACCGTTCTAGTTTAGAAGAACTTTTCGACCAATTAAGAGGCATTAATTTTAAAACTAACTGTATAGAATTCTACAGTGAAATAAAAGCTGCATTAAGAAGACTTAACGTCAAAACAAAACTCTCATTAGGAGACGACGTACACGCGGCAGATGAATCCATTGAGACTAATAAAAATTCTGCATTAAACATATTTAAAAATAAAATTCCAGAACCCATGCGTTCTATCATATATTGTAGAAATCCAAGTACGCTTGAAGAAGCCATGGATATACTACATGAAGCCAATTATGCATACCTTAACGTAAATTCGAATAGAAATTCTACCAACTTTACAAATAAAAATACTAACAGACAATTTAATAACGACAGTAATAACCCTAGTATAAACAACACTCGAAACAAAAGACAAGACCGATTTTTCAATAATAAAAATAGATATAACCACAACAATTTAAATCATCATAGTAATAATAATAGAAATTTTACTACCAATAATACAAACCAACGCGAAACTCCAAACGCGAGAATACAAAAATATTCTCACCCAAATACAAATAATTACGGTTTTAATAGGTTTACCAATACACGGGAAAATCATTTCAACCCGAGTTTCAATAACGTACCAAATTATTCTGGTAATAATCAAAATTACAGATATAATAACTCGTATTCACCAGAAAACCCTTATAGAACAAATTCCAACAACAACTTTAGATACTCAAATAACATCCAAAATCCTCAACCACCGGTAGAACCGATGGATATTAATATTAACGAAACAAAAAGACAAAGGAAACAAAACGAGAGATCTTGCGAAAATTTTCACTTGCAAGCCTCAGTGTCCAACTTCCCCATATCATAGTGGAAAGTAAAACAAGATCTTTAAAATTCATAATCGATTCTGACGCAACTCATTCAATAATCAATCCCAATATTTGCCACCCTAAATTCTTGGAACCTCTACTATCAGATATCTACCTCAATACCATCAATCAAAAAGTCAAAATTACTGAAAAGGCAGTAATTCCTTTGTTCAAAGAATTAGGAAATCCTAACGTAAAAGTCGATTTTTATGTATTCAAATTCCATGAATACTACGACGGCATTATCGGTAATAATATTCTAGTACCTTTAAGAGCAAAAATTGATCTCGGAGAGAAAACTCTCAATCTAAATAATAAACAGACTAAATTGTACTTCGAACTCGAAAAAAATAATTTTAATTATAAAGTTGAAAAACATGGAAATTTAAAATTAACTATACCTGTTCTTCAAAAAGAAGGTTTAGCCTATATTAAAGAGCAGAAGTCTTTAGACGGCACTGTAACCTTGCATGAAGGAATATATGACGTGCAAAATTACAAAATAGAAGCACATTTTAATAAAACAAACAATGACCCTCACGTACTCAATTTCGAACCATTACCGACGGAAAACGTTAACACAGAGAATTTCAATATAATAGAAAGAAAACCTGATAAACCATTAATGCAACAAATTAGAACAGACCATTTAACAGAAATCGAAAAAATCCCATTATTTAAAACTATAAAAAAATTCTAAAATATTTTTTATAGAGAAAATGCCGATTTATCTTTTACTAATGTAATAAAACACCAAATAAGAACAACCGATAACGTTCCCATATTTGTAAAATCGTATCGTTACCCTTACATCCACAAATTGGAAGTGGAAAAACAAATCGAGGAAATGTTACAAAAAGGCATTATTCGCCCGAGTAACTCTCCTTATTCCGCCCCAGTCTGGGTTGTCCCGAAGAAGACGGACGCCAGCGGGGAAACCAAGTGGCGAATCGTAATCGATTACCGAAAGCTAAACGAGGTAACGATCGATGACAAATTCCCAATACCTAATATAGATGATATATTAGGAAAATTAGGAAGATGTCAATATTTTACAACTCTCGATTTGGCGAAGGGCTTCCACCAAATCGAGATAGACCACAATGACATTCATAAGACTGCATTTTCTGTTGAAAACGGTCACTATGAATTTCTCCGAATGCCTTTTGGCTTGAAGACGGCACCTGCCACTTTTCAACGCCTTATGAACAATATCTTAAAGGAGTACATAGGCAAAATATGCATGGTCTACTTAGACGATATAATAATATTTTCCACGTCTTTGGAGGAACATATTGATTCAATAAACAAAATTTTCAAACGACTCCAAGAAGTAAATTTAATGGTACAACTTGACAAATCCGAATTCCTTAAAAAAGAGACGGAATTTCTCGGACATGTTGTAACGTTAGAAGGCATTCGACCTAACCCTAAGAAAATAGCCTTGTGTCAAAGAATTTCCAATACCCAAGACTCCAAAACAGATTAAACAATTTTTGGGTCTGACTGGCTACTATAGGAAGTTCATAAAGGACTATTCTAAAATAGCCAAACCAATGACTAGTTACCTAAAGAAAAATAAGAAAATGAATATTGAAGACCCAGAATATATAAACAGCTTTGAGACATTAAAAAGATTGCTCATAACCGAACCCATTCTAAAGTACCCAGATTTTAATGAAAGATTTACAGTAACAACAGACGCAAGTCAGTACGCCTTAGGTGCCATTTTGTCACAAAATGGTCATCCTATATGCTACAGTAGTAGAACTTTAAACACCCACGAAATAAACTACAGCACTATTGAAAAGGAACTCCTTGCAATAGTGTGGGCGACTAAATACTTCCGCCCCTATATTTTCGGGAGAAAGTTTAAAATAGAAACCGATCATAAACCGCTGCAATGGCTCTTTTCTGTCAAGGAGCCAAATTCAAAACTCACTCGTTGGCGACTGAAATTAGCCGAATATGATTATGAAATTGTCTATAAAAAGGGCGTGCAAAATGGAAATGCCGATGCACTCTCGCGTATTCAAATAAATCTAACAGAACAATCTCCAAATCATAAAACAATAGTATCAAGCGAATCACCTTTAAATATCTTCAAGAATCAAATAATTATTAGTAAAACAAATTCTGGATCTTTAAAAATCAAGACAATAAAAATTTTTAATAAAACTAGAAAGTTAATCTATATTAAAACATTAGATAATCAAACCGCAACAACCCTCCTAAAATCGCACTTCAACCCAAAATCACTGAATGCCATTTTTATCGAAGATCCCGATTTTTACCAAACTATCGAAAATACCTTTAGAACCCACTTTTCAAACAATGACGATTTTAAGATAATCAGATGTAACAAAGTACTAAAAGATATTACAGACGAAGAAAATTTAGCAAAACTAATCGACGAGGAACATGCCAGGAATAACCACAGGGGTATTACAGAAGTAAATCCAACTAAACTATTACCATCCAAAATTACTAACCCGCGTAACCCAATTTATTAATAATTGCGAAATATGCAATATTGAAAAATATGATAGAAGACCATTCCAACATAAATTAAAACTGTCAGAAACTCCAAGTGGACCCAACCAAACAGTTCATATCGATGTATTCTATACATTAGAAAAGAATATCTTTCTAACCTTTATAGACAAATTCAGTAAATACGCACAAGTAATAAAGATCAATGCAAGAACTTGGACCGAATTTAAAAGGGCGGTTCTCCAATATATATCCACAGTAGGAAACGTCACAAAAATTATTGTAGACAACGAACTCGGTTTCAAGGCCCTTCCACTCAGAGAATTCTTAAATAACGAAAACGTCTCCATTCACTACACCTCGAATAATAACCATACATCAAACTCAGATGTAGAAAGGTTGCATAACACCATAAACGAACATCTCAGGTTATTAAGACACGACGAACGTAAGGACTTGGACACAGTAGAAGAAAAACTACTAAAAATCATATCTTTTTATAATAACTCAATACATTCCACTACAAATCACAAACCAATAGATTTTAATAACGGAAAAATAAAAGATTCCGAATACGAAGAAATTAGGCAAAAAATCCAAGCAATAAAAGAAAAACGACTAAACAAACTTAATGAAAATAAAGAAGAAATACAAATCGATTCGGGAGTAAGTTTTCTTAAAGACACTAGGGGTGGGAAAAATCATGCCAAATTTAGAAAACTAAATTTAGAAAAAATTGACGATGACCATGTGATAGACGTCGATACAGGTTTAAAATATTATAAATCTCATATAAGAAAAAAGAAAAAATTCCAAAACATAAATCTTCCTACTATTAAAGCAAAAACATTTAAACGTAAAAAATCAAGAAAATCTAATTCAATTACAGGTCAAAATGGCAGCAATAAAAATATTCCTCACAACTCTAACAATCCTCCCTCTATGCTTCTCTCAAACGATGGAAATACATAATATTAATAACAACAATGGGTACGTCACAATTAAATTAGGAGACAGACAAATAATTAAAAACTTTAACAAAGTACTACATATAGTCAATACAACTCAATTTGAAATTACGAAAAATATAATTCAAGGAAATATTCAAGCAATACACAGCAAAGCATATTTAGCGAAAGCAATGTTCTCTACTATTATCCATAATTTTAATTCCTTAGAAAGAAAAATAAATAACCTAAAACCACACCAAAAACAAAAAAGAGGACTAATCAACGGACTGGGAACTACATTGAAATATATTACTGGTACAATGGACTATAATGACGAGCTAGAAATAAAAAATAAATTAGACCAACTATCCGGGGACACCAAAAATCTAATAAACGAAAACAACAAACAGATACTAATTAATGACGAAATTAATAACCAAATTAGAAACCTAACTAAACAAATCACAGCCCAACAAAATAAAATTTCAGAATATTTAAATAATCTTAACGAAAAAACTGGAAACAGAGTATTTCAGATAGAAGACGAATTAAAGTACTTTCAAAAAATCTATCAAATCAATTACGATATCGATCTTCTTAAACACCATATAGATGACATCGAACAGATAATTCTGACAAGCAAATTAGGCATCTTATCCAGAAACATCCTAACAGATAAAGAACTTAAATTAACACCTAGCTTAGAAAGCTTCAAAGATATAAAAATTATCGTCGCCTTTTATTTAGACCAAATAATCATCATACTTCTAATCCCCGACTACAATTCATCTCCCTTCTCGGAAATCCTAATAGAACCTATTCCTAACAAATCAAATAAATCTATACTGCTTGACGAATATACTGTATTAACGGACGCTAACAATAACGTATATAGTTCCAATATTAAAGAAAATTTAAAAAAGAATCTAGTCCAATTAAGAGACGAATGTACAAATAACATTTTAAATTTTAAGGATGGCTACTGCAAAATGCAGGAACTTCTTAAAGAAAGTATAAAAGAAGTAACATCGGGTATAATTATAACTAAAAATTTAAAAGAAACAAAATTAATTCAAAATTGCAATAACTTTGACCTATCTATTTCAGGAAACAATTTAATAAAATATGAAAATTGTAAAATAACGATAAACGAAAATAATTATGAAAATTTTTATACTAAAATACAAGATAAAATAATCCTTCCTCACTATGTAACAAAAATTATTGAAAATAAAACTGTAAGTTTATTAAAATTAGAAGAAATCCATGTACAAAATATAAACAATAACAGGAAGGAAATAAAAGAAATTATTAATAAAAAAAAATGAAAATTTAATTCTATCTATTTCTATTAACATAACATTTGTAATTTGCATATTTATAATCTTTATTGTAATAAAATATTTACTCATAAAACATAATAAAATTGTAATTCAAACTTCGTCGGAGCCTCAGACAAACGGTGGGGGTGTTATAAATGAAATTAATGAAATTATAAACGAAAGTAAATGTCATAATACACCCACTCAAAACATTTAATTAATTGACACGCGCATGACATTTTTGCAAAACAAACATTTTATATTTTTACCTTTCGGAATGTGTGAGAAAATTTAAATAACATTTTTGCTAATAAACATTTCTTTTTATTTAAGAATTTTATGGGAATATTTAAATTTAAATAATTCACATAAAATTCTAAAATGTAACTGAACACGCGTTTCCTGTTTCTTAAAAACAATTTCTAACTTTTGGAAATCTATGAGAAAATTTAAATAACTTTTATGCAAAATAAACATTTTTGCATTATGGAATTTTATGAGAAAATTCAAAATTTCGAAATCACATAAAATTCCAAAATGCAACTACACACCAGTTTCCTTTTTTCATAAAAATTTAATTTAACTGATGCAACGCGTAGACATTGCATCAGCAAAATTATAATATAAATATGTTCGTTCCGAAATGCTTTTTCGCTTTTTGATTCAGAGGTTCAGACGCACCGTTAGTAAATAAATAAGTAAATCGAATAAATAAAATATGTGTTCTAAAAATAAAAATAAATAAATATTAAATTTTAAATATAAAAAAGTAAATTAATTAAACTTGTGTTTTTTTTGACAAAATCAAATATTATATCATTTCTATTATAATCTCTTCAAATATTCCTATACCCAGTAAATTGTAAGTTCCGGCTTTTCAATCGAAAAGTCTCGGATTATCATATCTAATAAAAAATATAGTGTATATTACAAAAATATTAATAATAAGTTCAAATGTCAAATTGGCAAAGGATTAATATTATCCGGCAATATTTACTATTTTCTGGTATTACAAATAAATAAATAAATAAATGAGTCAGTTATATCATAATTTGTCATTTAGATTTAGAAATATTTTATTTATAACAGTAAATATTATAAACAAATTTAATGACCCTTTTCCTCTCGGATGTGGTCCAGATGAAATTGACTATCTTTAACTTAAATAAATGAGCATAAAACAATATTTAGATCTTAAAGTATATTCACATACTAAAAATTAGAAAAATTATTACATAGGTACTTCATTTGTCATTTGACCAATCACTGAAAGGACCTTGACGAGATCTATAATATTTTTTCTGGGAAGTTTGAATTTTGGGTTTCTCGCTGGAGCGTAAAAATCTTTTTTTAAACTTTGTTTTGTGGTTTCCTGCAAATAACAAGCGGTTTCTTTTAAAAGCCCTCTATAACTTTTGTTAGGACATAACTTTTGTCGAGCTCTGTTAACTTTTGTTCGGACAATATTTTTAGCACAATTTCAAAAGATTTTGTAAACATTTGCCTATATAGTTTTACTCTGTCTGTCTGTCTGTATTTTAACAAAAACTTTTACAACGTCTGAAATAGCGAGTGAAGAAATTTTAACCCCGGGTTAGCCCCTCGAACATTTAAAAAAATAATTTCAACTGTTCAAGCAAGCTCACCAATTTCAATTGTTATAACAACAGTTCTATTAGGTTTATTTTAATTCTGAACGGCGAAAGATAGCTGCTTTTATAAGTTTTATAAATTTTTGAAATGCAAATTCATAGAGTTGCCATCCGGTACTAAAAAGAAGCGTTGTGTAAAATTAAATAATTGTAAAATTTTTGGCCTCTTATATTTCCTTACCAGCTTAAGTTAGAAACTTGAGTTTTGGGAAAAGTTGTAACGCCAAAAATTAGTTAGAGTCAGTTAACAAAACTCTTTTGTCACGCATCCAGCTTAGGAGCTGTAAAAGGTCGAAAATTGAAATTTTGCTATTTTAAGACATCTGTACATTAAATACCCGTTCAAAATTTTTTTTTGTGATACTCAAAATTTACAGTTCCAATATTATACTAGAACATGTGTTAAAAGTTTAATTTCATTTAAAAGGGATCAATTTAAAGGGTAGGTATCTTTAAAATTAAAGAAAGTGTCTCTTAGTTTTAATTACTTTTGCTTAAATAGTAAAATTCTAATAAAAATTGCAAATTTTAAAGAAAATCGCAATTTATTTTCTAAAACCTCAAAATTTTGGGAAGAGAGAGGTGGGGTTAGATCCTTTAGAATCACTATAAGTTTGCTAAGTAACAACTCGGAACCTTTCCTATTGAAGGACTATTAGGACTTCAAAATTTCTGATTTTTATAAAAGAGTTACTCAGTGTATATATTTCCAAAATTAAACTGAGTGTGAAACACTATATAATTTTGCAAATGAGCTTTTTTAAAAACCCTTGGTTTTTTTCATCATTTGTTTACTTTTTTAACACTCTTAAATACTAAATATTGCATATTTGTTAAAACTCTTTTAAAACTTCAAAATATTTTCGGAATTGTAAACTCGAATATTTCTTCTTTCAAGTATCTTGTAGATATTTTTGCCACTCGGATAAATTGTTGTAATAGTTTTGTTCAAATCTTTAATTTGCAGCACTTTTCAATTTTATTTCGAGAACTAAATTGTAAGAAAAGTAAATAAAATAAAATTTAAATTCGATAGAAACTTTTTTGAGTTTTTTTTTTCATAATTGTTATTAAATTCTATTTAATATTATTGATAAAAATCTAAAATAAAAATAATTTAATTATTTTAAGGAGAAAGTAAATCTTAATTTTATTAAAAAAACTTTAGGTACGTATTTAACAAAAAACAAAAAAAAGAAATTTTAATTGAATTTTCAATATTCATATTGACTTAAGATATTTACTCGTATTATTTAGTATCTACAAAATACTTTTTTTTTATACCCGTATGACTATATAGTCCAAGGGTATAATAAATTTGCCATTACGTTTGTGACGCATAGAAGGAGGGGGGGTAGATATAGACTCAAGTGTATGGATCGGATCAGAATCGAAAAATAAATCGATTTATATATGTATGTCCGCCCGTCCGTCCGTCTGTCCGTCTGTCATCACGATAACTCAAAAAGTAAAGGAGCTAGGATTATGAAATTTTCACAAATTCGTTTTTATGCAAAAAACGGAATCGAGTTTTAAATTCAGCCATTTTGGTCCACGGGTTCGAGTACCTGCCATACAACTTCTAATTTTATATGAGCATTACTTTATACCTATGGAAGCTGCGTGTCTGAACTTTTGCCGAAAGTAGTTTAGTATAATGGCCAAAGTTACTGCAAAATTTGGTTGGTCTACTGCAGAGGGTTCGAGTAGCTGCCATACAACTCCTTCTTTTATATGAGCTTTACACTACACCTGATGAAGCTGGGTATCTGAAATTTTGCAAAAAATAGTTTAGTGTAATGGCCAAAGTTACTGCAAAATTTAGTTGGTCTACTGCTGAGGGTTCGAGTAGCTGCCATACAACTCCTTCTTTTATGTGAGGATTACACTACACCAAATGAAGCTGGGTGTCTGAAATTTTGCCAAAAATAGTTTAGTGTAATGGCCAAAGTTACTGCAAAATTTAGTTGGTCTACTACAAAGGGTTCGAGTAGCTGCCATACAACTCCTTCTTTTATATGAGCATTACTCTAAACCTAATAAAGCTGAATGTTTGAAATTTTGCCAAAAGTAATTAACCGGATGGTATAATGTATATGTTACGGTCATACGGGTATCCCAGATTTGACACAGTCTACTCTACTACACTCTTCCTCGTTTTTAAAACATTTTGTCAATTTAACAAATAATTTGTATACGAATAGAAATTACAATTATTATTAAAAATTTTTTTTTTTAAATCTTAAAAGTTTAGTAAGACAGGAACCAGAATTATAAAATAAGAAGAATTAAAAAAAAAGTTTTTTAAATTTTAATTAAATTTTTAAAATATTCTATTATTTTAATATTAATCATAAATATATTTTCAAACGAGGAAGAGTGTGGAAGAGTAGACTGTGTCAACTCTGGGATACTCGTATGACCGTAATATGAACATTATATCATCCTGTTAATTACTTTTGGAAAAATTTTAAATACACAGATTTATTAGGTGTAGAGTATTGCTCATATAAAAATAAAGGAGTTGTATGGCAGGTACTTGAACCCGTGGATCAAAGTGGCTAAATTTAAACAGCAATGATGGCTATTATAAAAACGAATTTGGGATAATTTCAAAATCCTAGCTCCTTTGTTTTTTGAGTTATCGTGTGGACGGACGGGCGGACATACATAACTAAATCGAAAATTTTTTACTCTTCTGATCCGATCAATACACTTGAGTTTGTATCTACTCCCCCTCCATCCCTGCATCACAAACGTAATGGCAAAGTTACTATACCCTTTTGACCTCTAGTCATAATGATATAATAATTTGATTCGGCTTGTGGTTAAGAGTGTGTTCACATAGAATGCATGCATCCAGATGCAAAAATAATTTCGGTTCCATGTCGTGTAATGTTCGGTAATATTTGTTAAAGAGATGCAAAATGGCAACATTTTTATTTTGAAAGTTTTATTTGACAATATATACCTAGTAGACTGGTATATGTGTATATTGTTTTACTGTCATACAAATCAGCATTTGACGTTAAAAACAAATTTGTATTTTGTATGCTTTTTGGAGAGGATACAAAATTATTTGCTACCTTGTTGCTCATTTAAAAGAAAGGGATAAATTCGATATATATTTTCAACGAATAAAATTTTTGAACCATGATGCATGCATCCCATGTGAATTCATCCGTACTTAAACATAAGAATATTATCAAATTTTTTGCGTCACTACAATCCTCTATTAAATGAGTTACTCGTTAGTCAATTTCATAGCATTTTCTGTTTCTTTCAATGGTTGGTTTATAAAAATTTTTCAATTTCATAAGATTACCTAGCTAAGATTGCTTTTAGTCGCGGAAATACCTTCAGAAAAATTGTCATTTACTCATCATTTCCTTTTTAAAATAACGTTTTTGGAGTAGAGTATACTAGGTATGGCAATTATTATTCCTCAGCGCTGTCCGTTCTATGGTAAGTTTAAAATATTTAAGAGTATCTTGAGTATTTTAATTTTGAGTATCTTAAGTATTTTAATTGCAGCTTCATTTCATCTTTTTCAAAAAATAGTTTTTAATACTATTCTGTAGCAGATTTTCGTTCTTAATTCTTAGATCGTTTAGACTGAATTTAAAATGTATGCGGAAGCTTATCAGAATTGATAAAACGTGTAAACGATCTCTTTGTTGTTAAAATTTTTGCATTGGAATTTTTCTGCATCTTGGTTCCAGAAACAAAAATGATTAAGAAGATTGACTTCTTCAACTATCCAGTTGTAAAACTGTATGCCTAACAAGTCTGTCTGTACCATAAGCTCAAGTTGAAACAAGAGAGAAAATAATTGAGGTAGGGCATATGGTTGTTGTAAACCTAATATTTTAGTTATTCCTATTAGAATCGATGTAAGTGGATTTACAAAGAAAAACTTTGAGAAAATTGCCCAGGTCAAACTAGGGTATAATAATTTAAGTTTCAATCAAGGACCTTATTTTACAGCTCCTAGTATCTTAGTTTTTTATCATTTATTGTGAAATAACATTCAGGAGATCTTCATATATATTTTATATGTAATTTAGAAATAAGAACACAAAATACATGGAATAAAACCGCGGGATCTTGTTTCTCTTTGAGCTTCACCTTTGAATTATTATAAAATTAAGCCCAGAAGGTGTTTCCGTAATATACTGCAAATGGATTTCCTCAATTTTAATTTTCATAAAAAGATAATATTCTTGGAGAGTTAGATTCAAAACAGTGTGGATATTTTCCTTTTCTAGTATTTTTGACTTTAAAATCTCTCTTATTTCAGAACCACTCCCAAACATATATATGTAAATACCCACAAAAATGCGAGTACTCTGACTTAAAAAACAATTTCATAAATGTCTGCTATTTTAAGCCCTTTTATATTATATTAGCAAAGATGTAAGAAATAGGGCTCCATGGTGTTTTTTTTTTCCTTATTATTCCTCTAGGGATCATAGGGCTTCCACATAGCCTTTCCAACTGTCTCTGTTTAGCGCTAACCTTATTAATTCGGAACATGTTTTTCCCGATAGGTCACATTCTCTCTGGACTGATCTCCTCCAGATTGTTCTTGGTCTTCCCACATTCTCGTACCCTGCAGGTTCCATTTTAGAGCTCGGCGTGCTACTGATGTTGTTAGACGCCTTACAATGTGACCAATTCACTTTCACTTCTTTTTTCTAATTTAGACCCATATCGACTCTTGCCTCGTCATTAGCCAGAGTTCTTCATTCATTATTCGCCTAGGCCAGAATATGCGACATATTATTCTTAGACATTTATTCATGAACACTTGTAATTTTTGTATGTTATTTCTTGATACAAGTCATGTTTCGCTTCCATGTTGCAGTATGGATTTGACACCTCGAAGATTCTTATTTTAGTTCCACGTGCTATGTGTGTTGATTTCCATACTGCCCATAGCCTTCCGAAGGCACTTCTAGCTTTTGCTATTCTGAGTGTTACTTCTAATGAAATGTTAAGTTTCATTATCTATTTTCTTAAAATTGAATCTAGGTGCATTCTTCACAGATGCTACGCTTGATCTCATGTATCGACGAAACGCACCAACTGACTGCTGATCAACGCCCAAAAATCTACTTTAATTCTATTAACTGTCGCAGTTCTATCTTGTAAAATTTTAATAACTCTTACATATTTTCTAAGAGTTATATTAAAGTACTTAAAATGATACCAATATAAAATATGTATTTATTATATTATATTTATTTCTAAAAATTTATTTTATAAAATATAATAAAATGGAATCCATTTTACCTAAGGGACATAATATTACATTTAATATAAATTTTAGGTATCTATTCATTTTCAGGTTTTCTTTTTTGTTTTAATAAAGAAAATTTCTAAAGAAAATGCATAGAAATAACAGTAAAACAAATAAATTTCCAAATTTTCAATTAAATTTTTTTTTTATTTTCAAAATAATATAAAATTTATTCAATAATGTGCTTTACAAATTTCTTTTTAAAATAGTATTTTAATTTTATTGTATAGGATTTATTTATTGAATAATGAAGACTTATACTTTTTTGGAGAAAAAAATGGCTTACGTTTTTATTTTATAAGTTTTAAATAATTGTCAAAAAAAATAGCTTTTATTTAATACTTATTTACAATCTATATATAATCATTTCTTTTCTGTATTAGACATTGTATTATTATTATTTTAATTAAATTAAAATAATATTAAGAATATTAAATTCATAATCTACAGATTGGTTTTATGTATTTGTATTAAGTTATATCCTATAGATATTTCATATTTTTGTGCCCATACGAACATAGTTCTAAGGGGTATCAAAATTTTGCAATAACGTTTAGAATACTGTAAGGAAAGAGGAAAAGATATAGAATCAACTGTTTGTCTTCTTTTTTTTTTTGACCTAAAAGACATGTACATCGGATATGTGCGTAGTCCATAGAAATAATGCGTGATTTGAACACACAAAAACCAAAACCCTTTATGAAAAAAATTTAAGGATCGGACTTGTGATATTAATGTATAGCTTAGCTCAGAGTTCCACAAACATGATTATCGCATGACAAACGAGTTCCCATAAGTCAAGTTGTAGGGATGAAAATCTTCCTGTTGCCCTTCCATGTTGCTCGTTGAAAAATTTTGAGTAAAGGTATTAATTGTTTAATATCTTTAAAAGGACTGTTAGTCACTACAAGATATCTATAAAACAAGGTCTGTGTACCAACTGTACGACAGTGGCTGTGTGGAGTGAGCGTTGAGGTGACACTGTCATCATTTTTAAGATGAATAAATCTGTTTTGCTCTTTATCACGATATCCCAACGTCATAATATAGACAAAATGTGAAAGCTTAAAAGGGTTTATTATAATCCATTTCGGGGCTAATATAAGTTTTATAGAAGTTAAGGAGATCTAAGAAGAGGGTTGTTTGGATTGGAACAGAATCGAAAAATAAAAGGAATGTAATAGATCGAATAGCAATGTGTATTCGTCTACCCGTATAATATGAAAATATCGTAGTATCTAATGAACCTGCGTATCTGAAATTTTTATCTGTAAAGGAAGGGCAAGAGATATAGACTCAACTGTTTTTCTTTTTTTTGCGACCTAAATGACATGGAAAGCTATGATTTTCTATTGAAACTGCGTGAGGTTTCTATTAGTTAAGTTGAAATATATGAATAAAATACATAACCTTCGCCTGCTCAAAATGTAGTTGGTCTATTAAAAGTGGTCCGAATAACATTATTTATATTTTCTTTCATGTATAATTGATTCTAATAAGATGTGTATTATTTGAAAAGTAGTTAATAGCACCATATAACGGTAATATTATGTTCGTGCAGGTATCCTAGAGTTTACATAGCCTACTCTACTCTTGTAGGAGACACATGTAGATATGGTAGACCTGAATTAATAAATAAAATTTATTATTTGTATCATAATAAATTTGAAATAAGTACTTTTTAAATAAATCGAGAGACTTTTAAAGATTATGTTTTACGCAAGCATATGTCAAATATGACATTATAGACAGAGAAACATTTTTAATGTTAAATAATAGATATAGATATTTTTTTTAATTAAAATATACTCGTATACTTATATTAAATTTTTTATTTTATTAAAATTAATTAATTCTGTATAGTCGAATGGGCTAGCAAAGAGACGAGGACATATTATGCATTGTATTGGGAATGATTTTGTGTGGAAATAATTGATTTATTTAGAGAACTCAATATTTTAATTTTGATTATTATTTAAAATACATATTGAATGCACATGATATTGTCATAAATTGAAATATTAATTATGTTATATTAGTATTTAGTAGGTATATACGAAGTCGCATCTTTTTTTAGTTGAGTACAAATTAAAATTATAAGCGTTGGAGTGTTTCGTGAGGAAATATATTAAGGGTTCAAAATAAATTTACAACTCTTTTTAATACATATCTTGATAAGATACAAAAATTAACCTTTATTTCAAATCTTTATTGTAAATCTATAACAAAATTCAATCTTTCCATTATAGTCGCCGTATACCGGTTTCAGGATCCTGAAATATAGAAACTTCAAGCTATTGCCTTTTCCAATTTCTTATTTGAAAAAAATTCAAAGAGAAGTCATAAATTTTTCCTTCAAAGTTTTATATTCAGTGCATTTTAAATATAATTAGTCACTTTCTATACTTTTCCCTTCTTAAATTCTCAGGCATTATGTAGCTGGAAAAACTTTTTGTTTTGCGTAATTTTCCGAGGGAGGTTTTTTTGTGAGTAGATGTCACACACAACCAGGAGCTTAAAAGGAACTTTCTCTAACATTCAACTTTCTTCAGCATAACAACCAAGACTAATTTACCTAATTAGCCCTTTTAAATTTGGTTACACATAACCAAATCGACTAAGTATTCCATACAGATCTTATAATTATTCTTATATCAAATTTTATCCAGTCTAGTTCCATAAGTTTTGCAATGATAGCCGGTTGCAAAAGACCTGATTCTATACAAACTTAAATTATTTGAATCGGAAAGTTTCTGACCGAGTCAAGGGCAAAAAAAAAAAACAGATCTGCGAAACCAAAAAAGATTCCAATTCCGTTTCCTTGGTGTGGCTTAATTTTGGAATGAATTAAAATTCCAAACACCTTCTTACACATCTTCAAAATTGATAAACATAGAAAGCTGCCATTTGCTGCAATGGTGTTCATCGTTTCGATTGCATCGACTACCTATTTTAAAGTTTGCTAATTTTAATAGCTCCTATTAATTGATGCGATTCAACTATGATTCAACTATTAAAAGCCTGACTCAATTTAATTAAAAATTTTTATGTATTAAAAGAAAATTAGTTGAATTAAAATTTAAATTGCACCATAATTAATTTAATAAAAATATTAAACGGCATGAAAATATATATTTAAGTGTATGATGTTAATACTAATAATGTCAATTTAAAGTAATTTTTAAAAGCCTCGGTAAATTTAATTAAAAATTTAAAAAAAAACTGTTTAAAAAATGTTATTATCTACCTACAAAAAAAAAAAAACAAAATGGAGTTAAAAATATTCGATCAAAGCCAAAGGTAACACCTTGTAAGTTAATAAAATAATAAAAAGATAGGAGAATAAACTAATTTTATAAATAAAAAAAAAGGTAATAAATTTATTGCACCTTGTTTTTTTTTGTTTGTTGTTTCTATGACAACAGATGAAATGAAATTTTTATGTAACATCATGTTGTAACCAAAGTATAGTACCTAAAAGGAAGCTAAAATTTATATTCCTATTTTAATCAACATTCCATCTTTCTAATTTATTCATAATTTCATTTAAGAACCATCATAAAAAAATTTTATTTTTTTTTTTTTTTATTAAAAAATAAAAAACGAGGCTTGTATTCTTTGATGTCCATCATCACAATCAAAAATCACAGGATAACAAGAAAAAAAACAGAGAAAGATATTCCTCATCACACAACAACAAATTTATCTTCAGATTTTTTTCTTTTTTTTTTTAATATTTCAAAATTGACAAATTATTCAAAAAAAAAAAACAAAAACAAAAAAGCGGTAAAATTTAAATTTATCCTTGATGTCCTTTCAAAAATAAAAATGATACAAGAATGCATCATATTTTTTTTAAAGCAATATCGTTAACAAGGGAAATAAATGAACGGAGAAGGTAGGTCTAGGAATATCCTTCCTATTATATCCTTTAGGAAGTACAGTTATAATTTTTAGGTAGGTATCCTATTTCATTAAAAAGATTTGAAAAGTAATGATCAATTAAATTTTTGTTTAAGGAACATTTTTTTCAAGGGATTTACGGAATATTCCATGGTAATGCTATAAGAAAAATGTTTTACCAACAAAAGGAATGGAAATTGTTGAATATTAGTCATAGTATTTTGTTGCTGCGGTTATTTCCAAATCAACGAAACTTTAAAGGTATACTTAATTTGCCTTTACATTCGTGACGATGTTAAGGTGACAAGGTAAAATCCAAATCAATGGATCAATTCACAATTGAAAAGTGTGATGATTTAGACTTTGTGTATCTATCCGACGATCTGTACGTGCATTCACCGGTCTTTCCGTCCGTCTACTTGTCTATCCCCCTATCTGCATGAAACCTTTAAAATATAAGACAACTAGTGTAAAATGTTCACAAACTCATTGTTATACAAGAGCTGGCAATGGATCAAATCACAACTGAAAAGTAAGTTGATTTTGACTTTGTGTATCCATCCGACGATCTGTACGTGCATTCACCGGTCACTCCACAATTAAAAAGTGAGTCGATTTTACTATTGTCTTGTACTTGTCTATCCATCAAACTGCATGATAACTTTAAAATCTAAAACGGCCAGAAACTCAACCAGCTTAGCGGAATTGAGCTTTTTTCTAAACTCTATTTGAGTTTATATTTAATAAGACTTGGTCCCTGAAATAAATATTTAAGTTTGGTAAAAGATGTAAAATTTAATGAAAAAAGTTTGTCTTGGACCAAGGATTCGAATAGTTTTATTATGACTTATTGTGGCATTTTTCTAATAGCTTTTATACGCTTTTATACGACTTTGTTATATGCGTAATATAGGATCAAATTAATGTATGTGTCTGAGGTTTTAACAAAAGAATTGAAGTTCAAATACCAACCTATGTTCGTTCGGGTACCCTAGAATTGACGCAATCCACCCTTCTTTCTTTCTCATTTTATTTTTTGAAATTGATGAAATTTTTAATGTAATAATAAATTTAAAAAATTTTCCTACGAATGTTATAAATTATATAACAAAACTACCATCTTTTAATATTTATTCATTTACCTATCGATATTTCCTGAAGGATATCCATTATTAACATCTCTAGGGACATTCTGACTATCTTTGAATGGTAGTGTTAGAATAAGAATTAGTTTATATCTGTTTTAAAAATTCATTTAAAATTATTGTGATTCTATTTTTGCTTTCACTCAACAAAAATTGCGTTTCTTTTGCTATTTTTACACCATAGCAATTCGACTCCATTTTTAGATCTATTTATTACTAAAAATATATTTTCTTTTATATTGAATCTAAAAACCTTTTATAAATGCATCATAAAATTTTCTATTTTATTAAAGTTTGAATACCAACAAACAAAATCGATGGCAACTCTTTCATCATGTATGGTTAGATATAATAAAAATGTACTAATAACATCTATTTTTAAGAGTTTGTATGTAAATATGTGAGTTTGATGGTGTAATAGTTGTTCTAAAGAAAGGTTAAACTGTAAAATATTTATAGTATTTGTACGTTCTATTATAGTTTCATATTATGGGACGTTTGTATAAGTGTATGAATATGTTGCAGTAAATATTAGTTATATAAAGTGTAATAATCGATGATGATTTTATATGTTTTAACCCTTTTGTGCATTCGGTTACTTTAATTTGGCATGTATTCATAATATGCTTAAGGAAGATTAGATTTGTTTGTAAACTAATTTATATTGGTTGACATACAAATTGAAAGTTAAAATGGTATTGTCGAAGGCTAATTATTAAACAACAGAGTCATTGAACTAACAGTACATTTGTGGGCCTCAGTGATTTAACAGGTAACGATTTGACTTACTACTAAAATTTTTAGATTTAAATACCAGCTGGAGGTTCTGAAGATCAAAAGGATTTAAATATTAACCAGCTTTAACCATTTGATATATATATATTGAGGTTTAAACTTTCAGATATCTTTTAATATTAAAAAAATTATTAATTTTTCATATAAGAATAAATTAATGTTAACCCTTTAGTGAATGAAAAGAAGAACAACATTATCCAAATATATAAACATGTACCTGGATATCTTCATCCAATATAATATAAGAATAAAAGATGTATTGAACTTTAAAATTTCATTGGAAAATAAGCTAAAACTTATTTTCTACACTGAAGTGACCAAAGGTTTTGGAGAAAGTCATCACGAAATCATGAAAATATATGTTATGCGACACAACGCGTAAATATAGAATTTTATTGAAAGTTATAGAACCATTTGTTTTCCCTATCTAAAGAGAAAATCTTCAAGAACGGTAAATCAAAAATTAGAACAAACTAATAAGAGTGATTTTTATTGGAAACTTAAATAATATACAAACTAAGTAAAAGTTACATTATAAGCAATCTTTTGGAAGACTTGGTAGATAAGATATTCGGAGCACCAATAAGATTCGAAGTAAATTTATAACACATTCGGTCAATACCAGAACTTAGAGTATTGGTCATGAAGGTTCGGCTGACAAGGAAGTTCAAAATGAAAATAAATGTTCAGGAGCTCTATTTCTAACGGTTTCCGAGATAATTGCATCAAAATTATTTACTTGTTTGGCAAAGTTAAAGTTAAAGAAAATAAAAAGTTTGGATTGTTTTTATTAAAGTGCAATCATAGACAGCTATTGACACTCCAACGAATCTTCTATTGTACGAAATTAATTTGAAAACAGTTATTCCGAAAATCGTTCAAAATAGACTCCCTATACGCAGTTCAAAATTTTGCTTTTTATATGAGCTTCTCAATCATCTTCGCTCTTCTCGCCTTTGAACTCCAAACACTCTGCATGTATATATAAACTTTTCAAAACGTTAGATTTGGTCTCACTTCTTCTAATTTGTATTCTACCAAATTTCAGTTGAAATATGACGTACGATTCAATTTTTTAAAAAAAGTGTAAATTAAAACACAAAGTTAACCTAGCCTATCCTAAGGCATCGGGGTTATTATTTCTAGTACGCCCTAAACTTTGAATTGCCTCTATCCACAATCCTAGTATAGAATTACATCTAATGTATACTACAAGCATTTCCTGCTAACGAATCAAGAGGAATCTTAGTAATGATTGAAATTAATTTCTATTTTTTAAACATTGTAGAACTTAATTTTTAATTTCAAAATATACTCGTAACGACTTGTTCTTGCATGCAATAACAATTTTAAACTTGTAAAAAATAATGCTTGAAAGGACAAATTTGTTACACATAAACTTTAGTGACACATAAAACAATGTTTGCTGTTCCAATTTTTTTTAAGGAAAAAACTGGGTTAAAACAATTCACTTGAGAGTTGAAATATAACAGCAGCACAAGTATAAAATATTTAAAAAAAAAAACGTTATTATAATGTTATAATGTAACCTTTTTTTTTACTTTCCCATATTCAATTCAAAAACAAGGAATGAAGCAGTTATAGGGATATATGATGTTAAAATAATTTTACCAATAGTATGGTTCAGCAGCTATCATCAGTTGCATCTGCGGTTCTATTCTGTATAAAATATAATATGTATATATTTTTCATCTAGAAAATATTATTATTCTAATTTTTTTTTCCTCTCTTTCTCTCTCACCCAGCTTTTAATATTTCTACTGTATGCAACAGCTTTATTACACTTTTTAACATATTATGTATCGAAATTAAAATTTAAATATAGAAAAGTATCCAATCATTGAAAACATTTTACATGTTTAAAGATTGAAGCGGTTGCTTTTTATTATAATATTTTCCAGATATTCAAATAAAATCAATAATTATTTTTTTTTTATTTTGTGGTACAACAGACACAACATTTCTAATTAATTAAAAATAATTTAAATAAATTTTTATTGATATACTAGGAAATAACAAATAATCGACAATATTTGAGTGTCGTCCTGCTGCTCTATGAGCCTGAATTTGTTATAGTGTGGACCTCTCATTCGACTTGACAATGTTAAAGTGTATAACTGTTCTATCTTTAGCTTGATTTAGGCATTCAGTTAAGAAATTTTGTGATGTATTAAAATATATAGAAAATTGTGTATATTACTGTCCAGCATCACCTCCAGAGTCGATTCAGCGTTGTCCGTCCGTAAACACGAAAAGCCAAAAAATAATAGCGATATTGAGATGAAATTTTTTACTGTATATTGCTTATGACGAAAGTAATGCGGGATTAAGAAAGTGCGTGATGGAACCATGGTTGGATTCTGGCAGCTTCCGATCGAACCAAGAGAAAACGAGGGTAAATATATTTCGGAGCTAAATAAAGATAGAATCTTCAAATTTGTTACAAGAATGTTCTTTTCTCTTTTCCTTGTGTGTCAAAATTTTTCGAATTAATGGAGTGCCGGTTCATGTACCTTGCTTTTATTAAGTACCTTCCAAGATTTGAAAGCGTTTGTCTATGAAATTAAAGAAGACTTTAACTTGATATGCGGCACAAAAATGTTTAATTCTGCCTATTTAACGTAATTTGATTTGATTTGATGCCTCCCACGCCCTGGCCAAGATCTAACTCGAAATTATTAAAGATAGAAACTTTAAATTTGGTATAGACGTGTTCTGCCATGTTTCATTCGATCCCACTTGTCGAAACCTGGCAGGCATCTCTTCGGAAATAATAAAGTTAGAAAAATAAAATTTTTTACGAGGTAGTTCTGCCCTATTTGCTAAATGTTCCTAAGATGAATTAAAGTCGGGGTTCGTGTAACTACAAAATATATTTTTTAGGTTTAGGTTATTACTTTATTACTAAGAGGTTTGCATCAACTTTTTGTTCTTTCTTCGTAAAATGTATTTTAAAAGAATGGTGGCTCTGATTGACTGAACTGTAGAATACTTTCCAAGGAATAAGGTATAAATAGTGTGGGCGAATTTTAATGTTTTCCTTCTAGTTTTATTTTGCAACTATACACAATTAACGTTCCATTTGAAAATATAAAGGTAGAAGCTTATAAAGGTGGTAGCTGTTGGTAGGTAGTAGGTGGTAGCTCTGTTCTATAAATATCTACTAAGTAATATTTCAGAAGAAATTAAAAATATTATGCCCAAAATTAATCTTGTTATTTTATATAAAATTAATCTTAATGCCCGACGTAATCTTCACTCAGCAAATCAATATACACTTGTATACAGTAGGGCTCTTTAAACTAAATCTCTGATATATAGTTACTCTTTTATGAGTTGCACCTCCAAACTATGGAACACATTGCCTTCATTTGTGTTTTGCAATATTTATGATTTAAAAAAAATCAAGGGGGAAGCCAATTTATTCCTTCTGGTTTTACCATTCAAACTGAACCCTTGATGGAGATTTATTTGTCATGTTCAGAAATTATAATTCGCGAATAAATTGGTGTGAGCAGAAACATACAGTAAACCTCAACTAAAGTTCTTTTATAAGCTTAACTTGTCTCAATATTTTTAACTAAGTAAATTCTGAGTTAACTTAAGTTAATTGTTTTCAATTCTGTAAACGCAGCCTTTTTATACAGTAAGCTTATATTTAATAACCATCCAAATTAAAAACTGACTTTAAAGTTTTTCTCTACAACTTTTTTACATGGTTGCTTTAAAAACTTTTAACAACTTTAAATTTTAGTATATACTTCGGCATCATTTGAACAGCTTCATTTTGACTTCCTAGATTAAAACTTTATTGCGGATTATCAATAAAATCATCGAAATACAACAAAGTTTCCAGATTTAAACATTTTAGTTTCATGCAATGATTTTAAAATCAATATTTTTCCTTTTCAAAACTTTTTGCAGTGTTTTCAGGTTATAAAATAAAATAACAACAATATTGCTAGATGACGTTTATCTGAAAATTCGGTTTTATATTGTTCTTAAATTTTATTATTATAGGTGTTGGATTACCTCCCTTACGTTTCCTCCATTTTTTCGTTTTTAACGAAAAATTTTATATTATTTTTTTAATCTGAAATACAATGTTTTTTTAAAAAACTATACTGTTCTACTTACATAGCTTAAGTTTTTGATGTTTTATTTATTTTTAAAATATCTGTGATGTAACGAGATTATAAATTTCATAACATTTAACAGATTGCTTTACTTATAAATTTTTAGCTGATGAATTTAGAACAAAATTTGACACATTTATTAGTTGATCAATGTTTGTCTGTTACTCATTTAAGAACACTCTGTTTTGAGGGAATTTGAAATTTGAAGTAAAGAACTTTTTTACTTTAAATTTTTAGCGGATTAACATACGAAATTTCAGAAATCCAAAATATTTCGATAATTAAGCTTTAAACAAAAGTAGAAAGTACAAAATTCCAAGTAGAAAATTATTCCAAAGTTCAATTCCAAAGCAATTTCGATTGTCCAAAGAAATTTCTTCATCTTCAAGATTTTATTTTGTTGCCCGTGACTCATTGTATTAGGCCGGCAACTCGCCGACAGCGACCTACAGATTTTTTGTCGGCGGAGAAGTGTACAACTTTGCGCGCACTGGTCGTTCTTCTATTATATGGCAACTTGTAGGAAAACTAACATGTTTCAACATTTTCTGAAAAATGTGCTCGATGTCCCCGTCTCCTAACCCTACGTCTCATAAAAATGTTTTATGGTTTGGTAATAAAAATTGTGTTTATCTATAACCATTTGAATGTGAAGACAATTAACAAACAATTCAGGCGTTTGTAACGCTGTTAAGGATGCGAGGGGATATAAAAATTGAAATGTGTTTATCTATAACCATTTGAATGTGAAGACAATTAACAAACAATTCAGGCGTTTGTAACGCTGTTAAGGATGCGAGGGGATATAAAAATTGAAATGTGTTGATCGGATCTGAATAGAAGAGTGTAGCGTTTAAGCTATGTGTGTCCGCCCGCTGTCTGCACGATAACTCAAAAGGATATAGGATCCCATATTAATACAAAGCCTTCTTTGTAGTTTCAATACAGTCAGTTTGTGGAAATGGTTCGATTAGTTGCCATACACCAAAAAGTTTTACCCTATATTTAATAAAGCTAGGTATCTGAAATTTTGCCAAAAGTAGTTTAGCTTTCTGACCAATGTCAGCAGAAAATAGAGTTGGTCTTGTGTAAAAACTTGAAACAGCTGCCACATGTCTAATATTTTTTTTTTAATATATTACTTAGAGTTTAAAAAGTTATGTATTTCAAATTTTACAAAATGTAATTTAGCCGGATGATATAATGTTTATATTTCATTCATCCTGGTATGCACGAGTTCTCGTATTCTGCTCTACACTCTTATTGGTTTTTTTACATTTAAAAAGAATGTTGAACAAAAGTTGACATTTTGAAGTCTTAAAATAATTTAAGAAATACCCATGTTTTAACCCTCAATTGAAATTCATATAAAATTAAAAAGAAAGCTGGTTAATAAAAAAGTCCAAACCTGAAGCCCTAATATCTACTATTAAAAAGCTAGTAAATAATTGTGTCCAAACAATTACCTTGTAATATTTGCCTATTTATTTTTTATATCTTATACAAATCAGCTTAAGGGTTAAAAACCATGTACCAAGCAATTTCACTATTCCTCCATGTAATGCAATTCTACAGTTTTTTTTTTTTTTAAATAAAAATTTTAAACAATGTATTCAGATGTACACATACAAAGTATTGTATCTATTGTATCTATATTGATTTATTTATTAAGGTGGGTAACCAGTAAAACACAAAAACCGTTATAAAATTGAAAGTTGCGCTACAAGCTGTTGCTGATGCATCTATTTTAATGTGTCTAATATTATATTGTTTGGTGGTTGTACACTATGGATTAGTATAAAATATATTAAATGGCGCTGTTCATGGTAAACAGAAGACAAAAAAACAAAATATTTATTAAACCATTTTTTATTAAATTTTAGATAAAATTATATTTTATTTTTCTAATATATATTTTTTTTTTAATAAATTTAAAAGATTATCAATACATATAATGGAAAAATTGCAAAATATTTAAAATATTGCAGATAAATTAAAGTCATCTTATCTTTATTTTGAAATTTTTTTGAATATATTTTTAAAAATATATTTAATTCAAAATTGAGGTATAAAACCACGGAATATATTTAAATTAAGGTGGTATATGTAATTCAAAAAAAAATATTTTTTTTTTTAAATTCGTAGAAAAAACAATAAATTAAAATTTTTTAATTAAATGATAAAGTAAAACGATAGTTCTATGTAATGTGAGCTCAATAATGCTATAAGTTAAAAAAGTTTACCAATGATGAAACGTTTATAGGTTTGTATAGAAACTTAAAGATGTGTACTCAAATGTTATGTTTTCTAGGAATTCCAGGTCTTTTATCGTAAATCAAAACCATATCGAAAACCTAAAGCTACTAAAATACCTGGATCTTAAAGGTTTGTTTCATGATCGAAAATACGGCTTCAGAGCCTATCGTTCAACTGGTTATCTCATGACTTACCTTTGTGAGAAGCTCAATATTAGCCATCACCACTCTGGTGAATCTGATGTTGTAGCGCTGGATGTTTCTAAAATTTTCGACCGGGTATAGCATGCTACCTTATTAGTAAAATCCAGTGCTTTAGAGCTAGGTAGGGTTTTTCTTAAATGAATTGGAGATTTTCATTAGAATCACACGATTCGAGTACTGGTCTTCGGTCTATCATCTGACAAAATTTGAACTAAACGCTAGTGTAGCTGTGGGATCTGTTCTTTCTCCCACCCTCTTCTTAATATTCATCAATGACCCTCTTTATTTTACTTCCAATCTAATCGATAATTTGGCAGACGACAGCATCCTTGCAGCTTCCTATGAATTTTATAGCCGCTGTAACATTAATCATCGGGTTAATACAACAGCAAAAATTTTCACTGTGAGCTAAATAATGATTTAGCAAAAATTCATAAATGGGGTGAAAACACAAGAAGAAGACCCAAAGCTGTCTCATCTCACGAAAAATAGAAACTTTTGTTTCCACCCGAATTTTCAGGGAGAAGCTTTGCAGTACCTCAACGGATTTAAACATTTTGGGCATCGAGTTGAACCAAAATTGACTTTGTCAAATCACATTTTTGGTAAAGCTGAAGATGCAGCTAAATGTTTGGAGTTTCTGTATCGCTGTAAAACTTACTCTTCTCCACTTGATCTTCTCAATATCTATAAAACTTATATGAGACCAAAAATTGAGTATAATGCATATATTTGGGCTGGTGTGATCCATAAAAACATAGTCTAAAAATAAATTTTCTACAGACCAAATCCCCAAAGATTAAATTAAACCAATAAATACGCATTTCAACAAGAAAAAATTTAAAACAGTAAGAGCTACCGCCCAAAATTTTCAGCATATAGTATGAATATTTTGTTGAAAGCAAGTATTATGATGCTGGAAACAGCATTGTTGTTTGGAGATTTTGGTTTTGAGGAATTTGTTTTTGGGTATTTTATCTTTGGGAAATTTATTTTGAAGAATTTGTTCGAGCTAACCTCTCGGGATTTACCTCTCGGGAATTTTTTTTATAGATTTTGTGCGGATCCAATAGGATATGTTTTTATTCACTAAAATATGTTTTTCCAATTACTTTTTAGTCAATTTCCGCAACATTATAGAGGAATAATCCTTCTCCTACACTTCCACGACGTCTTTTATTTGTAAATCGAATCAGATTATTTCTAAAGTTTTAATTTACATTTTTTCATCCTAAACCCTCGTGATAATTTGGTTTCCTTAAAGAACAAAATTCAATCCATATTGATTGAAAAACACATAACCAACACCTTTGATACAACATCACTATGCGTAATTTTATATTGATTTTTTATATTTATCTGGCGTTTAATTACTTGTTACATGGTTACAAATTTCCTACAATAAACTACACAAATAAGTAATACAATCTTCCTCACATCTAAATTAACCTTTGTTAACCTAAATAATTAAATATATTATGATTTTCCTTCATTAAAACTATGATTCGTAACCAGCACTAAGCATTTTGAACTTCCATAGACACAAAAAGAAAAATTATATCCCATTACTAGAAAATTTATAACATAATAATATTATATTGTTCTTGCTTTCTACTGGCTACAGTGGCTACTATTACTAATAAAAATATTATTCACAAATTATATTTGGAACAAGTTGCTTAGCAACCTAATGTAACAAAACCACTAGTCTGTAGATAATTATTGATTAAATGGTAAATAAAACATAATATGTATGACAAATTTTATGCCTCTAAATCTTTAGATACGCAATACAAAAGAATAGCTTTATAATAAGAAATATGCATTTATATTATTTAAATGATGGAAAGCATTATTTGATTAAAGAGCGCAGATGCTGATCATTTTTACAAGTCAATGTGGAACTTTTTGAGATTAATATTGTTTTACTTAGGTAATGAATGAATGCAGAATATGAGCTTACAAATTGACAACTGATGATGGTTCAAAGGAAATCAAATGAGACAAAACTAATTTGAAAAATTCTTACATCGACACTCACTGTCGAGTAACTTGTCAAAAGTTTCTTAAATTCTTTGAGTCACAAGTCCCTAAGGAACTTAGGGTGCCCAGATTTTTCATGAGAGAGAGTCATGAAAAATCTTTAAATTAGCAGCGGTTTAAGGGTTGGGCTCAGAATTCGAGTTCAGACGATATGTTATCCTCTGAAAAGTCACCCGCCGCCACATTGGTATTTTTGAAAATTAAACAAAATTGATTGTAAAAGAAAATAATAAAGTATAAATTAAATTTTCCAGGCTTCAGATAAAACTAACTGTAAAATCTAGCTTGTTCTGCACAATATAAAGGATTTCTTTTTACTGTCCCCAATCAAATGTTCAGAACTCGCCAAATATATAAAATTGAAATACAAAAATCTACGGAAATATTATAATGATTGAAATGAACGTATTTATTAATTGAAGATGTAAGAGTGAAAAACCAAGTCCTTAATCTTGTAAACATGAATGTAAGTCAATAGTAAAACACTATATTTGAGTCAATCAATTGTAATAACCAATTCCAGGCAATCAACATATCGATAGTCAATTTGAGTCAACCAATATCGATAGTCAATTGGAATCAATTAATGACGACAGTTATATAATATGTTGTTTAGATTGCAAAGAAATGGTACAATCTGCCTTCTAGCCTAAATTATTTATTTTAACGTATATTCGAAACGCCGAACATTTTTAAATAATGTAAAATTATTATTACCCACATACTAGCGTAGCTATTATAACGTAACGTCGGCTTGTCAGTCGAATGGCTTCGGGAATAAATCCTAATTAGATAAAAAGTTTATATCATAATATAAAATAAATGTACCAGCTGACACACCTAAAAGAAAATTTACTCCCCCACTTATCACGTTGCACATGTGGTAGGGGATTGAATGTAATCAAATAAATTAAATTATTTAAATTCTTTAATCTCTAAAGTATCCTTTTAAAGTATACAGTTATAAATATTAGTATTTTATTTTAACATGATATTAATTAACAGGATATGGTCACTTTACAACACATTATCATGAATTACAAGTAAATAAATGTTATGTGATTAATGTGATAAAAAGGCTTCGGGTAATGAAATATATTTCTTTAGATTATGTTAAAATTTTTTTGTTTTTTTTTTTTGGTTGTATCTACTTTGGTTAATCCACAAACACATGTTCTTATATATATATACAAAATACTTCATTCACTCCATCAAAGACCAAACATATAAAAAAAAAAAAAAATAAATAAAAGATGGATAAAATGTGTGTGTTAAAAGGATAACCAAATTTCATTATTTCCTTTCATTAAATTGGCACCCAATTTATATTATTATAAGAGCATAATTCTTATTTTTTGTCGTTTGTTTTTTTTTTTTATTTCTTTTTTTTTTTGTAGTTTGTGGAAATGTTTCCAAATATGGCCATTAGTGACCTTTTTGTTAGAGATGAAAATGTTATTATTATTGTAAATTACCAGTCAAAGGGCAAAAGTTTACGAATTGATTTGTGTTTAATCACGTACAACACTTCATCAATGTAATAAAGGAAGGAATAAAAAATACATACCTATGTAGATATATGTATATATAAATACGAAAACTAAATCAAGTTTAAGAGTATTTCTTATTTTTTTAAGGTTTTAAGTTCCATCTTGATTTTTTAGATTTCACATCGAAGATGAAATCTTTTAAAAATCAATCGCATCCTCAAAATAAAAAAATATGTGACTCGAAAATCTTGAATATAAAAGTCTCGAAATATCAAAATCTCAAATAATTATAAAAAAAACAAATAAAAAAACCATAAAAAAAAATTTCGCCCACCCCAAAAGTTGAGTAATGTCCAAGTTTGCCAATTTACTTGCTTAATTACTTTACTTGTTCTAATTTTAACCTCCTAACTTAGATTCACAATTATCGAATTGACAACTTTATATGGCGGCTCCACAAACAAGAGCCCCTCAGAGACATTTTGTGACTTCAAAGAGGTGGAGTCTTGTTGTTCTATTATATTAGCACCCGCGTGTAATTTTCATTCTCCTAGTTTAATTAGTTTTGAAGTGCATATTGGTGCAAAAAAGTTGTATCGCAGATTCCCGAAGCCTTGGTGCGATTTTAACCAAAAACAATAGGGAATCCAGCCCTTTTGGTTTTGAGTTATCGTACTCCGTGTGGAACGGATCGACAGACACACATAACTAGATCAATTTAAATTTCGATGCTGATTCGATATGTACCTTTGACACTATATTTAGCTCGTAAAAATCGTTGTGTTACAAACGGAGGAGTAACTTTATTATACCCATGCCCTGATTTGTATGCACAGGTATAACAATTAAAATTTTGGGTCTGGTGCGAGATTCGGCTTTTTAAAATTCACTCGTCATTAATCCTCTCTTTAATTAATAGCTAGCTTTTCAAAAATTAATTATACAATAATTCAAATTAAATATTCTGGAAAAGGGAGTAATTCCATTTTGTTTTGTCCAAACGCATAGAACCAGTTTTAAGTAGCAATTCTGAATTAAACTAAAAGCCCGGATTATTTATCAATAACGGAGTATTTTAAAAAAGCGTGATTTGGAAAGAACTGGGTTATATTCTGAATACGAGCTTTCTTTTTAAATTTCGAGATTTTGATTTTCGATTTTGCTTTTTGTACCGACCCTGTAACTCAGGTAAATTGTAAATATCATACGAATGTGAAATTCTAACCAAATAAAAAAAAAACAGGACATAAGGTTAACCAATAATAAACACATATAATAAAATAGGTACATGAGGTTGTTACCATAAAGGTAGGAGTGTGTACACAAATGTATAATTACAGGAATGTCACTCAAATTCCTTACATCAAATTTAATTTTTATTTTTTTTTGTGCTCTATGTGAACATAGATTCTCTTATGTTAAAAGATTCAGTCTATTGGAGATTTAAAGGATCAGACTTTTACAAATGTACAATTTTTATATAATGAAAGTCAAAAGTTAAAAATATTTCTAGAATTTTAATGTAAAATTTTAGATTTAAAAAAATACAGGTTAAGGTTAGACTAAAATTTCAAAAGTCAATTTTTACATTATTTTTATTATAAACTAGTTGAACTTTTTACAGATTTTTGAGTTTCGTTAGTAATGACGTGTAAAAATTCTTGAGTAGATGTCGAAAATATTATTTAATAGGAAAGTGGTAATATTCCTTGATAGTGAAATCAAAGACAAATATTAAAGGACGGTCCTTCAATTTTCATTTTACTTTAATGAACATAGTGAAAACCTACCACAAACGTGAATGGAACCTATATTTTTTCAAAAATTTGTAAATCTTATAATAGCTTTAATCAATATCAAATAAACAAAATTGGCGCTTGACGGTTTTTTATTTTTTATTCTCGTATTCAACTCATAGAGCTTACACAAAGCCGTGCCATCTAACTTTATTTTGGGCTTTTGGCATGACTTTCTATCCATGTTTTTCCTTCTCTTCTAATCTCTTTTGCTATGGCTTCCCTCAAAGTGTTTTTGGGCCTACCTACTTTTGTTTCATCCTTCCAGTTCCAATCTAATGCCTTTCTGGCAACGGAGTCTTTGTAAGTGTTCTATTCAGATAGGTTCTTGTTGCGGTATGAATCTTAATTCTTTATTAGCTGTTCATCGTTACCTTTGATATAATTGTGAAGATTTTCCATGTAATGCGAATACATTTGTTGATCATAACCTGGTTGATGAATGATCGTCTTATAAAAATAACCATGGAGCCACGTCATTACAATGGAGGAGAATATTTGACGCAGAAGTTTAAAATTAAATTTTTGCAGTCCTTACTATTTATGTAGATCTCCATATTTTTTTAGCTGCTGTTATCACTACACTTATTTTTCCATTATTTTCTATTATACTCCGCAGATAATTGAAGTTTGCCACATCTTCTATGGGTCAGTCTCCAACTGAAATACTATTTATGTTAGTTGTATTTATTCTCATTACTTTTGTTTTACTCATATTTATTTGGAGCCCCACTTTTCTTTCACATTGTTTTATCTTTTGATTTTATCTTCTAGGTTCTAATGATTGTGTGCAAGTTGGCCTATATCATGTATCAACAGCTTCTAGTTTGTTTCCATGTGTTATGGTACTACAAAATTGTTCTAATATTAATATATTGCTGCTAAAACCAACTATATTTACTTGAATACATTTACCTAAATTATAATTAACATGATAGTGTTAATGGATATAGTTATTACATTGAGGTTCACAGAAAAGGTTCCCAAATAAAATTTATTATCTGAAATTCTAATAATAATTCTAAATTAAAAATATTTGTGGTTAACTTATAAAATAAGATAATACTGCTGTAGTTGTAACAAAATACCTATTCATTATGGATTTTTTTTTCTTCTCCTCGCGTGTTCCTTTGTCTCCTTTGTCCTATATCTCGTATCCGCAGTGCTCAATTCAATCTTCAAATCCGTTTTATCTCAAATTGACACATGGAATATACTTTTTAAAATAATTTTTTCCATCTAACGTCTATCCTCATCCATATCCATCTTCAACCTTATTCGATTTGATGATTTACTATTCATTACATCAAACTTTAAACTTGTCTTTAATGAAGCATTTGAAAGCAGCAAGGTAGGCAAATGTAATGCTACCAATGTCACCAATGACTTTATAATATTTAATGATTCCACAATATCAAAATATCGATCATATTGCAAAAAGGTATGCATATCCACTTAATATCAATTTTAGCAAAAACTTTTAAAGAATATAGTTGGAATGTTCAGTGAGCCATTGTGGGACTTTAGTGAATTTCCAAAAAATAAAAAAAAAATAAAATAAAATATTTAAAATTAATTGCTTGAAAGTTCCCAGTCATTAAAATGTTATATACAAGTACATCTTACATAGTTAAGTTAAAATATTATCTAATTATTTTTTAACCATATCTTACATATATAAAAACTTATAAGATACTAGATACTGAATTAAAGAGTATCCTATATGTGTAATAATTTATGGTTTTAATCTTGTTATAAAAAAATTTAATTTTTTTTTTTTTTTTTTTCATTATATTAAACTTAAGGAAACTTAAAACTGTTAAATCTTATAAATTTATAGCATAACCTCATTTTTATTCAGTTGAACTTTTCTATATGAAAAGAGAGTTCTATTTTTTTTTTTTATATTTTCTTCTGAAGAAAATATTTTGAATAAAGTGTTTCCTTTATTTAAAAAAAAAAAAAAAATAAAAAAAAAAAAATTTATAATAACAAAAAAAAGAAAAAAAAAATCAAAATCCTGCCTGCCGCCTATAGATACTTTTCCATTTTCTTCTAAGAATTTTTCAGACAAAAATACAAATTATAATATGAATGGAGTTTGTAAAAAATGTAATTTTTCTTTCATAGCCACACATACATATATAGTAATATTATGAATGGACGTAGATATATTATATAATATTATATGTATATTTAATAGGATGATATCCTAGGAAAATTATTCATTTTATTGTAACAACTATAATACCTACATGTTGGAAATATAATTACAGTGTTGAAAGGCATAAAAAAAAAATAATTGTTTCAAGAAATTAGTAAACACTGAAGTATTTGGTAGTACTTGCTCCATTGTTGGTACTTGAATGGATCAATTATTAAGTTTTTAGGCAAGAAAATTAAACAAATGAAACAAAATGTGACAGAACGACTGTCGATCCTAAAAAGGATATTTAATTGTGAAATTCTGAACGGTAAAGTAGGACACGTCACTCAAAAGTAGCCACTGAGAATCATTCTTCTTAATATATACCGTTTATAAACACTTGCTCTCTCATGTACCTAAGGGCATCTATATTTCATTCATGGTAAATATGAAGAAAGCAAGCAATTGTTTTTTTTTTTTACACGCTAGTCTAGGAACTCTAGGAATGAATTCCTTTAAATAAATAGATATGTAGGCTTGACTTTTAGACTAAGAAGCTAGAAGGAAAATAGGGTAGAACAGGAGAGTTGGGTGGTAGGTTAGAAACGAACTTATTTATGTTCTTTTAAAAACGTTGGACATTGTTTAATGGTCTATTTCTATCAGAGGGGAATACATTGGATGGAAGCATGTTCCATATTCTAGCAGTTCTCACAATAAATGAGTTTTCATAACCAATTTTGAGCCACCCAAGGATTTCCACTGTGTAGAAGTGATATAATTGGTAATATAATTATTTGTTTGATGGAGTTGATTTGGAGTGATGTAAAGCAAAAGGGGAAAGAAAAGAGGAAAACTATTTCGGGAAACTACGACAGAAGTTTTTAAAATGAAGTTATAAGAAAATCTGAACACTGACTTAAAAATTCTGAGCATACTGTATATTATCGCCTTTTGACGATACAGGAAGATGATATAGAAAAAATTGCCGGGAAACTCGCACTAAAGTAGCTAAAACCAAGTTATAAAGAAGGCTGTTGTACGATTAGTTTAACAAAGGTTTAGAATACAAAAATCAAAGGAAACCAGGTACTCAAATATATTATAATAAAGATTTGACTTATAATATAACTTCTTCTGAAGATTCTTTCCATCATCATCTTGAACTTACTAAACTCTGCGTTTACGATTCTAAAATCGCAATTGCAAAATTAATAATAGCAGGATATCCAGAAATTCTTAATTACTTACAGTATATCACTGAATATAGGTCTGGAGTTTCCTGAAATTTTACCAATGATAGCACTGTGGGTAACAAAACGGATTAATGCTTTTCAACTGTAATAATAATTTGTTTCGTTAAATTTTGACCTGAAATCGATAAGGGCAAATTTCATTGTTCTGTAATCACGATAACTCACGTTATTTTCAATCGATTTTGATGAACTCTGGTATAAATGTTTTTTCGACAATAGAGAATCGGGAAGCTCAGAAAAAAAAACATTAGATTTTTCGAAAAATCACGAGTTCTAATTGTCGAAATAGGTTAAAATCTGGTATATTAACTATTGGTGGGTACCAATGATGTTTTCTTAATTATTTCCAATATTATGGCACTACAAAATTCTAGTATTTTCGGAAATGTCAAGCTCTAATATTTCATCAAAGTATCAACGAACTTTAAAAAAAAGAAAGAATTTCTTCGCAGATGAATTAAATTTGACCAAAGGGATCGAGGCGGTTTCCACTATAAAACAACCAGTCTTTACAAGAAATTTTAATAGGCTTTACACAATCTGCATTATAATGCACATTATGAAAGAAAAAAAGCTATATTTTATTTCAAGCTTTCCTTGAAAAAAATCAATAATGCCTCCGGACATGGAATCAGTTCCCTGTTCATTAGATAGTTTAGACTATAAAAATTAATGAAGACAAAATACTCTAAATTTTAAATAAACCTATATTTTTGTTCAGCACTGTAATTATAAGTACAAACAATTTATAAAATATACATTTTAAAGTATATTGTACGTATATACATATATAAAGAAGAACATGAAAATAATATGCATCATGTTCACCTTTTTTACTTCATTTACATGCGCTTTACATATGATGCTTTCACTTTAATGCTATGAAATTTTTCTTCATGTTATCCAATATTTTTTTTTAAAAATTTTTATAAATTTTGTACAAGTATTCTACATTTATTTTAATATACCAAAAGATACTATTTATACATATATATATTAATACTTTACCTATATATAAAATTTATGTAAAATGGAACCTTTGTATACCTTCATAGAAAAATTGTAATTTTTCTTTTCTTAGATTTTTATAAAATAATTTTTTTTTTTTTAAAATAAAGTGAAATTTTGAAGAAACGATTGAAGAAAAGGAAATTTAATTTGTTGTTATGTTTTAACCCATGTACTTAATATACTATATTAAGAAATTTTTTTATTGCAAAATAAGGTTGCCAAATATATGTTTTGCAACAGTACCAGTAAACTGGAAAGCCAAAAATTCTTTTTGAAGGCAAACTTCCCTTCCCTTGTTGAAAAGTAAAGCAGACCACAAGTTAAAGCAAGCAAATACAGGATGGAGGCGTTGAATCCAAGAAGAAAAATAATCAGATACAGAGGAAAACTTATATACAAAGGAGTCTTCAGGTACAGAGAAATCTTCATATACGGAGAAGTCGTTAGATTTGAAGAAATCCCTAAGGTTATAAAATTAAGAATATAATAGTTAATAAACAATGCTTTAAAATTATTGAAATATAAGTCGAAAACACAAGCTTCAAGTCACTATACATCCTCGTATACAAAGTTCGATAATTAATGTGGTGTGGCCAACTAAGGTCAAATATATTTCAAAATGAAGAACTCTAGATTGTTTGTGTTACTCTAGCGGTTTATATAGCGGTTTTTCCAATATTAGTTTCGGAACTTTCATTGCAAACCTTATTTAGAATTTCTACTAAATCTGTAAATCTATTGTTCTAGTTAAGCAATTTGAAGACAAAATTTTTGACAAATATTTCTTCAAAGGTCTATGCCTTAAGTTACAAATACACCGAAGTGGTTTCCCTCAAGAACTATTTATGAATTATTAATATTAGCTCAGAACTAAAAACAATTAAAACAATAATCCACTCAGCAAAAGCGATCATTTCAGGTAAACATTAGTTCTATAGGATCGTCATGTTATGATAGATAAATCACTCATGATAAAAATTTTTTACAATAAGTTATACAGCTAACTGGATACAATCACAACTTGAACGACATTTTATAGAAGACTTTCCTGTCCCACCCCATTAAGCTTAAATAGTAAATATTATAAATTTCTTCCCTAGAACATTCCATACCTATTGGCATTTCTGAGATAGAATTTCGGATATAACTCTTTTAGGATATTTCGTAATTGTGTTCTGTAACATAGATTATGAAGCTTTAATCTGATAAACTTTACTGGTAAAGTGAAACAAAGCCAGACTGTTCTGATTTGAATTAAATTTAAAAATTTTTATTGGGGTCGCGTCTAATAGAACTCGATGGCTCATTCCAAATATTCAAGTTAACATGATTTGAAATGGTAAAAGGGAATGCTATTTAACATTTTCTAAAAAAAAAACAATAATATAATAAAAATTAAATAAAAAGAAGTTTAAAAGAACAAATTATTTTAAACGAGGAAGAGTGTAGTAGAGTAGACTGTGTCAACTCTGGGATACCCGTCTGACCGTAATATAAACATTATATCATTCGGTTAATTACTTTTGCACCCAAAATTTCAGATACCCAGCTTCATAAGATGTAGTGTAATGCTTATATAAAAGAAGGAGTTGTATGGCACCTACTAGGACCTAGGCAGTAGACCAACCAAACTTTGCAGTAACTTCGACCATTACACTAAACTATTTTTGGCAAAATTTCAAATATACAGCTTCAATAAATACAAAGCAATGCTCATATAACAAAAGAAGTTGTATGGCAAGTAGTCAAACCCGTGGACAAAAATGGAAAAACATTAAATAGTGATGACGGCTATTGCATAAAATTGAATTTGTGAAAGTTTCAAAATCCGAGCTCCTTTATTTTTTGAGTTATGGCAAAAACCAAAGAACGGACACACATATCTAAATCGATTTATTTTTCGATTCTGATCCGATCCATACACTTGAGCCTACATCAACCCCTTTCCTTCTCTGCGTCACAAACGTAATGGCAAAATTAGTATACCCTTTTGACTAATTGACTAATAGTATACTGTATAATATATATATACATTTATATATCATACCTATTCTTTTCACATTTTCTTGTAATTTACATCACAATTTTTAAATTTAGCAATTGGCATAAGTTTTAGCCATTTTTTTAAATTAAGCACTTGTATTTCATTTTGCGAAATTGCAGACCTACCAGTATATAGTTAAACATCAAATACTTTAAATTAAGTGCCGAAATTCATATAAAATGTATAAGATCATCATCGTATTTATCCACCTCCACAAACCGAAAATGTGAATTTCTAGCACAATTTTTAGCACAAACATTAGAATTGCTTTTCGGAATATTTTTTTGAAACTTAAGTCATTTATTTCGTACACACTCCGAATAAATTGATATATATATATAAAAATATATTAATAAAATATCTATATAAAAATTTATAAATATATCAATTTTTTTATGTTTAAAGGTGTAGGTATGTAATTTTTTTTATAACAGAGCTTTGCTCTAGTTTATATTTCAACAACAAAAAAAAAAATTAAAGACCTTAGGCCAGAATATTGTAAAAGTAAGAATCTTAAGAATATAAAATAAAAAATATTCTTATTACATTAAGAAAATGGTAAAGATAAAAAAAAAAAACAAAATGAGAATAAAAACAACAACCAGACACTCATATAAAAAGAAAAATGAAAACAGTTAGGTACAACGAATAACGGTTTTTGAAAGGTGAAACGGAGAACATTTTCATATTTCTTCCCTTATTTTATATTTTTTTGTAAGTAAATTTTGTACGAGTAAAAATAAAACAAAATTGAAAGAAAAAGAGAAAGAAATAAAAAGAGATAGAAATATTACAACAAAAAAAAAAAAAAAAAACATAGAATGACATAAAAATGTATGCGGTCATATTCCCATGCATTCATTCAGGTTTTAAATATCTTGTTTGTAAAAGAATTTTTCCTTGTTAAATTTTTTTTTTTTTTTGTTTTAATTTTAGCTTTGCATTTTTTTTTGTTCTTTCTCTTTCTATTTTTTTTTTTGTTTTTTTTTTTACTTTATTTCTTTATTTCTTTCCGTTTTACTGTTATTTTCAGCTTAAACAATCGTTGTTTGTAAAAATGAGATTGGCATTTTGGGACTTGCCAAAAAAATAACAAAAAAATAGAACTTAACTAATGTAATATAAAACTTTCCCGATGAAAAATATTTTCTATCTCTATCTCTTTCTGTTTTTTTTGTTTTTTGAAATATGATTTCTAAGAAAACGAGGAAGAGTGTAGTAGAGTAGACTGTGTCAACTCTGGGATACCCGTATGACCGTAACATATACATTATATCATCCGGCTAATTACTTTTGGCTTTATTAAGTATGTAGTGGAATACTCATATAAAATAAAGAGTTGTATGGCAGCTACTCGAACCCTCTGTCGTAAACCAGCCAAATTTTGCAGAAACTTTGGCCATTACACTAAACTATTTTTGGCAAAACTTCAGACACCCAACTACATTAGGTGGAGAGTAATGCTCATATAAAATAAGGAGTTGTATGGCAGCTACTCCAACCCTCTGCAGCAGACCATCCAAATTTTGCAGAAACTTTGGACATTACACTAAACAATTGTTGGCAAAAATTCAGACACCCAGCTTCATTAGGTGGAGAGTAATGCTCATATAAAATAAGAATTTGTATGGCAGCTACTCGAACCCACTCCACTAGACCAACCAAATTTTGCAGAAACTTTGGCCATAAAACTAAACTACTTTTGGCAAAATTTCAGACACGCAGCTGTAATAGGTATAAAGTAATGCTCATATAAAAAAAGAATTTGTATAGCAGCTACTCGAACCCATGGACCAAAATGGCTGGATTTAAATAGCGATGACGGCTATTGCAAAAAAACGAATTTGCGAAAATTTCAAGATCCTAGCTCCATTAGTTTTTGAGTTATCGTGCGGACGGACGGACAGACGGACGGACATACATAGCTAAATCGATTTATTTTTCGATTCTGATCCGATCCATACACTTGAGTCTATATCTACCCCCCCTCCTTCTCTGCGTCACAAACGTAATGGCAAATTTATTATACCCTCTGACTATATAGTCATACGGGTATAAAAAATGAAAACAGGAATTCATCTATGGTTATGAATAAAGAAATATTAGAACAACTTTGGTATACAAAACGAATGATTCCTACACGTTTTCTTACTATACAGACTTATAAAGTAAATTTTAAGCAGTCATAAGATTTTTTTTCTGAATATATATTCCTTTTTTGAAAATTGTTTTATTAAATTTAAAGAAGAATATAACGGTAAATGAAAAAAACTGTATAGATAAAATGAAATGATGAAATTTTTTCAATGAAATAATATTGTTGTTTTTTTTTTGTAAATGTGTGGGTTTGAAAATTTTTCTTTCCTTAAATTTTTTTTTTTTTTTCCTAAAGTAGGCATAAATTCAAAAAAATTTAATATTGTAGGTAAAAGGTAAGTCCAAATTGTATAAATATGAGTTTATAGTATAAATATTATTTGTTTGTACAGGTGAGTTCAAAATTAGAGTAAATATATATACAGGGTGTCCACAACTCAAAGGTCTCGAAGAGTGGAGGTGATATAGAAGCTCATATTGAACAAAAAAATTTTTTTCGGAGAGGCGGGGGCTTTTTATAACGATTTCTAAGAAAATTCATCTTCGTAACAGGGGTGTGAGCTCAAACCATGACCTAACTCATCGCTCAAGTCAAATTTTGAGTCCGCTTATAACCAATGACATTTACAATCCACTCATTTCCAACACTGCTACAAAGTTATTTCTTTAAGTTTATCTTTACTGTCTGTGTAGACGGAACACACAAGATTCGTTTAAGTGTCGGTGGCTAACTGAAGTTATGGGATTTCATGGCTATATCCTAATTTTTTATTGTCTTTCATAGTCAATATGCTCTAAGGTTGTTAATCCGAAAAAGTATTGATATTTTTCACTTGTTTTTTAAAATAACTGTAATATTTAGAAAAAAGACCAGTATCACTGCATCAATTTTATTTCATTATAAAAATCAGCTGTTCCTCAGCTTCAATTTAAGTCATTACTTTTTTTCCTATATTTCTGAGAATTCTCTACAAAATCCTTAATTAATCCGGAGATTGTTTAAATTACAGGTTTTACAACTTTTCACCAGCTGTAAATTGTTGCTCTAGGTTGTCAAAATTTTTACAATCGGAAACAGGTTTTCGCAATATCAAGATGAGAAAAATATAGGGACCTAATTTGAAGCTGTGGAATAGATGATTTTAAAATTTCCGATTTGCGTGATCTCCAAAATTTGGACACTCTGTGTTTACTTTATAAACTTTCTTGTATATAGTCAGGGCCTTTTGTTTTAAATTGTCAGTTCAATTAAGCAGATGTTATAATAATTTTCTATGGCATTTCAAGGTAAAAAAACAATTTTTTTTTTTCTAAGTTCTAAAATTTGAAAAATAAGTGGTGAAAAAATTGAATGAAGGTGGTAAAATAATTTTGGAATTTTGAATTAATTTTCTTTTTTGAAAAGATGATAACAAATAAATATTAAAATATTTATTCAAACATTAATTTACCTTGACAATAATCTAATCTTAATAAATAGAAATATATTCGGAAATTAATTTAAATTCCTAAGAATTTTCAAAGACGAAATTGAACTCGTCCAAATGCTGAAGTTGAAATTCTTTAATTTTAATTGAAGAATGCCTGTATGAGATTGGCATTCTGGAAATGCCTGTATAATCAATTATATTACACTTTTACAAATATAATATTTTCATTGTAAAGAATCTAAATGTGATCAAAACTAAAATAACCCAAATTCTCGTACATCAATATTGGGAATTTGTCCAGTACTGAAAATATTGAATTTAAATTAGGAGATAGGTTCACACATAACGAAGTACAGAAAACAAAGTGATTTGAAGACTGTACAAGTAAAACCATATGCGGGATATGAGGCTTTAAGGTTTGTTCAGCAGCTAGCTCGAAGTTTCAATTCTAAATTTTTGTGATACAAGCATAACAGGAACAAACACCCTTATACCAAATTTGAAAGGTTTATCTTTACTGGTCTCCGAGATATGCTCGTTTGTACTTGCTTCGATCGAGAGCGCCCAGAATCCCAAACTAATTGCTTTTCTTTCATCATTAGTAACCTACGTTATAAATTTCATCAAGATATCATCATATCTGGTTGATGATATCTGGTTGGTTATCGAGTTTATGAACGGACGGATATAGCAAAATGAAGTAAATAGGTGACGTTGAACAAAAATATACGTACATTTCTTTATTTCGCTTGATCGGTACAAACACCGAAACAAAGTTAATATACCCTAATGTTTACTATATTTAGGTATAGTATCAGACGTAGGGTATAAAAAATCATGAAATAAATATTGATCTTTATTCCATACTGCCTTTCCTGTAAGCTTATTTTGTTGTGGTCACTTCTCATATGCAAAGAGAGGAAAAAATATTCAAACGACATTTAACGTTATGAAGTCTGAGTCTATTCATTTTTTACCAACCAGCCCTTACCAAATAACCCTTAATATTAGGTAGCCAAGACGACAACCCACATTTAAAATCCCCAACACAAAGGGATATAAGTGAATACTTTGGTTGATTTTGGTGAATAAACTTAATACTTGTGTAAAACTGACCAGTCGACATGAGATCAGATATCAAATACTCGATTTTTTTGATAGATTTTTCGGAAAGAATGTTTTAGGCTCCTTAATAATAAGTTTTATCTTTATTTGTGGACTACTCTTACTATTTAGAATTTAAAGTATTACATTGATGAAAAAATACTGCATTTTCAACAATTACTCACTTATATATTACACACTTGTATCATGAAAAGTATAGAGGATTAGAAGTGATGAGTGTTATTAGAGTTTTTTTAAAACCAAAGATATTGTTTTTTGATTTGTTGCGTTCGTGGTAACTTGTATTTACCTATTGTACAGAGGTAGAAATACTTTCAAACATATTTAATAAATCATTAACTGAAAATTTTATTAAATAATAAAGATTAAAATGTCGGGACGAATGCTCGAAAAAAACAAAAGAAATAAAATTATCTTTAATGAATTTAGCCCTTTTTTAAAGTTTAAAGAGAATTAAAAAAATCGGATTTCTCTTACGCAGTGCAGGGTGGGTTAAAATACACCATAAGCTTAAAAATATAAAAACTTTTTCGTTTATATATTTTTTTTTCAGATTTTATTAATCGAAATTGTTACACCAACAAGGAAAATTACAGCAACGAGCAACGGGCCAAAGTATACGTTACCAATGGCCATTCAAAATTACTGAACAAGTTAATTATCAGTAATGAAACATATTTCCCTTAATGAATAATAAGTAAAATATGCGATTTTGGATACTGCCAACCCCAGAATTGTTTACCAGTGACAACTACACTCGCTAAAATGTAAAGCATGATGTGAGGTGGAGTCGCAAAGAGTAATGAGGCCCAATACTTTTTTAGGAATAAAGTTGAAAATGCTGTGAGAGTAAATAGGGAAAGGTCACGTACTATCAATAATTTTGTGCGCCTTGTAGCTTTCTACAATTAATTCCAACCGTATGGAGCAACAGCAGATACGGCCCATGCCACAATTAAAAATTTGGGATTCAATTATAACAGCGCCAGATTATTTCCTATGGGTTTATCTCCAAGAATGAGTACATGTGAATAAGCCTCAAACTAAAGCAGCTAAAGCACAATATTAAAACTGTGAATAGTTCAATAGAATCTGATACTTTGCATGCTGCTATATAAGAGCCTAGTTTTGCCTTTGGAAATGGTGGTCATTTATTTGACCTTATAATTCATAATTTGAATTTAAATCATTCAAAGTACATTTTATATTTAAAATTATTATTATTTTTATATATAAAAGCAAATAATAACCAAAAAACCTATTCAATTTTTACACACAGGCGTGATTTTTGTCCCACCCTGTACATTGTTTAGTTTTTTCATTTATCGTATTATGCAATATTGAACTAGGGTATTATATTACCTACTATATTTTAATGTAATATGTGTACTAAGTAAGAAAACAAATACACAGTTATTTGAAAAGAAAGCATTCTAAAGGAAAAATATCGGAATTTTGCAAAATAATTGAATATAGCAAGTACCTATCTATTACAAATAGATTTCAAGGGTTTCTTTAAAATGATATATACATAACTACATTAGGTACATTAAAATTGAAAAAAAAAACCTACGTTATTTTAATTCTTTTTCAGACATTCATTTTTCCCTTTGATTTACCTTTTCAGAGAGTATAAAATGTTTCTACAAAGTTTCTCTGGCGTAACCCATTTTAAGCTTTAAATTTTTACTTTAAACTGAACAAGCGATTGAGGCAGAATTCATTCTAAATGTGTTTCCAGTCCATTAACACTTACTGTAATAAGTTCTATGACTTCCGGAATAGTTCCAACAAAAACTTTCTTAAATTTTAGGTGAGGCGACACAAACAAAATTTTCTTAAATGACTGCGACTAATTTCTAATGATTTCGAAAGCTTCTAGCTCAAACCGTTTAGCAAATATAATGGGTTGAATATTTTGCAATAATTGAGTTCCGCATAGCATAGCTGTTAGTAGTCGTATGGAACTTTATATAATATTTATTTGAAGTATTTCTATAAAGCTAACTAAACAGCTGCCGTTTGCAATCTTTGAATGAATAATAAAACTCTAGAACTATTGTTATACAAATTTAATTATAAGGCTTCTCCAGTTTTTTGGGACCGTTGCTCTGTAATGGAATGGGTTGCAGCAAAAGGATATTCCATAAAACTAATATGGTTCCGATGTCAATCCATGATAGAAAATTTGTTTCCTTTTATTTCAAACGATGCAGCCGGTTTGTAAAGACCCGGGCAGATGAACAGACAGTTGAATCGAATGTAGCAACAAGCGAATATATTTTCCCAAATTTTGTGAATTTGCTGAAAAACACACTTTAAATTACATAAGCTCCAAAAGACAACTATTAAATAAAATTTACTGGTTTTTTAAATCAACAAATGCTTTTATTATAGATCTATAAGATATGTTTAACAGTGTAATCCTAATAATTCTAAAAATGATTGTCATTCCATTCCCAAAGGTCTTTGAGCGCAGAATATCCTTGAAATTAATCGGTGTAATTTTTTTATGTATTAAGATTTAAATATAAAAATACTAGTATAGGTATGAACTAATTTTTTATTTATCTGTATTTAACTTATTTTCTAATTTATTATTCCTTCACAGATTTAATATTTGAATTTTTTTTTTTTCTTGTCTCAAGGACGAACATATAATTTGTTTAAAAACCAAATTTGTATTCTAATATAATTCTTAGAATATTAAACTGGCGATAGCTATATTCAGAGAAATATAAGAATCTTAAAATAGAAGAAATTTCGTTAACCTTGTTTAAAAATTTTAATAGTCATTCTTCCAAGAGATTTTGTTTAATGCTAAATTGGCCTTTACAACTTTAAAGGTAATAAATTTAAATGCTCCACGCTATAATTTTTTATTATAGTACGTAAATTGATTAGCATATTTTAGCATCTATTATATTATAAATACTTGGGTACATATCTCGCCTTGAGGATTTATTTCGTCTCTACAGACAGCTACTCCGTAAACATCCGATTTACAGGAAACTATATAAATACAATAATCTGTTGTTAGAATTTGCTCCCCCCAAAAATTGCTTTGGTATACTATTCCAGCTATTGATCAAATTTTTCGATGCTAGTTTCTGGGCAAAACCAGTTTGCTATTGGAAAAAAGTAATAAGATCTGTTAAGATCTGATAAGTAATTGCAAGGCAAGAGTTATTTAAAGATTTTTCGTTTTTTCTTTCAAAATTAAATAACAGTTAAATCGTTTTACTCTAAATTTTGGAATTGGCTTGCATCGTAGCAATTGGCTGAAAATTTTGCGACCCATTTTGGTCTAATTTAAAATAAAACTGGTCTGACCCTTACGCCATTATTAAGAAGTTGTTGCTGAATCTTCTGTATACCAATGCAAAATCATGTAATATAACTTTATAATAGTTAATTTTTATATATTTATGGGTTAACAACACGAAAAATTTCAACTTTTAATAAATTAAATCTTTTTATATTTATAAGGCTTTTAAACTCTACATACGATCTAAGATGGAGTATAATTCTCACATATGACCGGGCACTGCCTAAACTTCACTAAGCCACCTGGAAAAATCGCAATTTACGGCTAATTGACTCTCCGTCCTTAAATATTTTTTAAGGATATCTTATAGATATTGGCACTTGCTCTATTAAATTGAAATCAATAATGACCTTTTTTAAAAGGAAAACCAGAGTGGACTCAAGTGCTCCATTCAGAACAGTGCAAATTCCCGGATAGTTTAAAACTGATTAAGGAGAGCTCACTTATTGTGAACAATATCAGGCAAGCTCACATGCAACGTGTTCCTTCAATGTGAAAGGAATTCGTTTCTAGAGTTTAGCTACTGTGTACAAAAAAAGAGTTGATCAATGGTGAAAATTCAAATAACAAATTAGGGAATACCAAATTGAGGATAGTATGGTAAATTTTTTCTTTTTTATTTTCATTATTGACACCGAAATAGGTTCTATAAATAGATGCATCAGAAATCATTAGAATTTTAGTCTAAGGTTTCGAAAGCAATTCATCGAACTCATCCGAACCGAGTAAAATTGATCGAATTTACTATTAGAGCCGCGTAGAAAGTTAAAATTCCCTGGATTAAAAAATCATTATCCTAAACTGCAAAGCCACCGAAGCTTTGTAATTAATTTACTTAGTTTGTATTCCTTTTGAACTAGTCTTTAATAATAAATTTTAACAAAATCTCTGCAATTTATAATTCTCTTCATTAGATATTTAATTAGCTGCTTTCTATTAAGTATTCTAAATTATATTATCCTACGATATTCCTATTTACGTTCTTAGCAATATATCTATCTATGTATTCCATATATATATATATTAGAAATATCAATATAATATTTCATTTTGGTAGTATTACAGATCATTAAAACATTTTAAAACTAAAATAACTATCTAATAGTATTGTATAGAATCCTTGAAAGAATATTTCCACAATCCAATTTGTGTTTTCCAGGTTAAAAGAATTATTTAAAGAGAAATAATTCCCCATTAAAATTTTGCATTAAAAATCACTGTTATCCAAAATAAAAAAATAAAAAAAAAAATAAATGAAAATCTTGACAAAAATTTTCAAAGTTATCCTTCTATATATATATATATATATATATATATATATATCTAAAATCCTTTTTAGCATTACTATACTTGTATTTTATCCTATTTATTATTTTATTTACTTATTTATATTATTACATATACAGGGTATTTTTGACTGATTGGAAATGCTCCAAACTTTTTATACCCGTGCACACATATATCGATCGGGTATATTCAAATTGCTCCTCCGTTTGTAACGCATTGATTTAGACGAGCTAGATATTGTGTCAAGAGTAAGAATCGGATCAGCATCAAATATAAATCGATCTAGCTATGTGTGTCTTTCCATCCGTCCGTGTGTCTAGAGTTTTGAAATTCACACAAGGTCATTTTTAGACAATTTCTAGGTTCCCTATGGTTTTGGTTAAAATCAGACGAAGCCTTCGGAGAGCTGCCGCACAACTTTTTTGCACCAATATGATTTTTTTCTTTCATTTCTTTCAATTTCTTCAAAACTAAATGTACTACAAGGATGAAAATTACACACGGTTAGTTATATAATGAATTGAGCAATAATATGAAGTTTCAAAATGTTACGGCCCTATGTTTGTGGAGGTGCAATTAAAGTTGTCAATTCGATTTCTATGAACCTAATGTAGCTAAGAGGTTAAAATTAAGACTGTGTAGGCAAAGTTATAGAGCAAGTCACTTGGCAAAGTTGGACATCATTCGGACCAACTTTTAGGAAGGGCCAATTTTTTTTATAGCCGTATGACTATATAGTCCAAGGGTATAATAAATTTGCCATTACGTTTGTGACGCAGAGAAGGAGGGGGGGGTAGAAATAGACTCAAGTGTATGGATCGGATCAGAATCGAAAAATAAATCGATTTAGCTATGTATGTCCGTCCGTCCGTCCGTCCGTCTGTCCGTCCGTCACCACGATAACTCAAAAACTAAAGGAGCTAGGATCTTGAAATTTTCGCAAATTCGTTTTTTTGCAATAGCCGTCATCGCTATTTAAATTCAGCCATTTTGGTCCATGGGTTCGGGTAGCTGCCATACAACTTCTTTTTTTATATGAGTATTACTCTGTACCTATAACAGCTGCGTGTCTGAAATTTTGCCAAAAGTAGTTTAGTTTCATGGCCAAAGTTTCTGCAAAAGCTGCCATACAACTTCTTATTTTATATGAGCATTACTCTACACCTAATAAAGCTGGGTGTCTGAAATTTTGCCAAAAATAGTTTGGTGTAATGGCCAAAGTTACTGCAAAATTTGGTTGGTCTACTGCAGAGGTATCGAGTAGCTGCCATACAACTCCTTCTTTTATATAAGCCTTATACTACATCTAATAAAGCTGGTATGTTTGAAATTTTGCCAAAAGTGAAAATTAATGTTTATAATAATAATAATGGTATAATGTTTATATAACGGTCATACGGGTATCCCAGAGTTGACACAGTCTACTCTACTAAACTCTTCCTCGTTTTTTTTATATGGTTTTTTTTTTAAGATATTTTACTTTATTATATTTTGTTTGTAATATATAATGTAATAGAATAAGGGAACTAAATAACGGGTTATTTTATTTCATAAATCATAGTAAGTATGCACGGGTATCTAAAAGTTGACAAGAGCAATTATATAATCTTTCTCGTTTTACGCAAAATGTCAAAAATTACATCCTTTAAATGACTTCCATTTTCCTGTTGGCAGAACATTTCAGAGCATTTCGTTACGTAACTTTTCTGTCGCCAATTTATGAATTTCTGTGCAAATATTCTACTTGGGATTCGTAATATATTGTGGTTTGTAGATATAAAACTGTTTTTTCAAGAACCCGAAAATAAAAATCAGGGGCCGTCAAATCTGGGGACAATCCGCTAATTTAGAATTTTTAATAAAATGAATTTCATCGAATAACTTCCGCAGCTGAAACCATATGTTACGCTTATACGAGAACTACCGGACGTTAAAAGCTTGTTCATGTAGACTGCTTTAGGAATGGCTTTTGGATGCTCAAAACGAATCAACCATAATTCCACACCAAACATTGCCTATAAGATGGAGTTTTTGTCACTGATTCATTGTGCTCATGTTATCCGTATCCCAAAAACGGCAACTCTCTTTATTGTCATTTTCATGTAAATGAAGATCTACATAATCATTTAAAATCAGTCAGTTAAATGTGGCCCACCCTGTATAATTTAAAATAAAAATGTACAGAAGATATACTTTCTATTTATAAATATAAATATATAATATTATAATATAAATTATAAACAGGATAGAATATTAAATAAACCCAAAATTCCTTATTTTAACATAATATTCTCTAATATGAATATTTATGTAGAGTACGTATATAAATGTATATGATGATGATAAGTTATATACATAAATGTACATGTAATTTTTTCACGAATATCTAAAATAATAAATTGCAATCACGTTTTCTTAATGTATCCAACCTTTTACACTTTGTATACAAACTTATATATATATATATATTTTTATATATAGGAACTTCATCAAATCTATTCATGCATATATTATATTTTATACTTCTATTTATTATTACATTATAACGGTATTTTAAATAGAAACAGTTTTTCACCTTGAAAATGGTTACCTTTTGAGAGTTATAAAATAAATACAAAAACAACAACAACAAAAAAACAAAAACAAGAACAAAAAAATTAGAATAAATAGGAAAATTATATTCTAATGGTATTGTAATGATTCTGTACATCATAATGTCAAAAAGTTAAAATGATGGAATACATAATGAGCAACAATATAGATAATATTTTGTAGTTGTGCGGTTTTGTTATTTTGTATTACAATATTATACTAATCCATAAAAATCATTTTATTTGACTTCTAATTAAAATTTAAAAAATAAAAGAATATTAGAGAATCGGAAATATCAAAATATTTTTAAATGGAAAAATTGTCTTTTATGATGCAGATATGATGCGGATATTGTATCTGAAAGACAAACATTTATTGTCATTAAGTTTACAGTAAAATATCTTAATATTGTTAGTATTGAATACATTTTCTTTACAATTTAGTAGATTAATGTAAATTAATGTAAAATAAGTGATGAAAAAAACCAAGAGTTTTTAAAAAAGCACATTTCCAAAATTAAATTGTGTTTCATACAGACTTTAGGGTAGTAAAAAATATATATAAAAACGAGGAAGAGTCTACTCTACAGACTGTGTAAACTCTGGGATACCCGTATGACCGTAACATATGTATACATTATATCATCCGGTTAATTACTTTTGGCAAAATTTCAAACATTCAGTTTTATTAGGTGTAGAGTAATGCTCATATAAAATAAGAAGTTGTATGGCAGCTACTCGAACCCTTTGCAGTAGACCAACCAAATTTTGCAGTAATTTTGGCAAAATTTCAGATAACGCAGCTTTAATATGCATAGATTAATGCTTATATAAAATAAGAAGTTGTATGGCAGCTACTGGAACCCAGTAGTAGACCAACCACTTTTAGCAGTAACTTTGACCATTACACTAAACTATTTTTGGCAAAATTTCAGACACCCAGCTTCCATAGGTATAGAGTAATGCTCATATAAAATAAGAAGTTGTGTGGCAGTTACTCGAACCCTCTACAGTAGACCAACCAAATTTTTCAGTAATTTTGGCAAAATTTCATATAACCCAGCTTCAATAGGTATAGATTAATGCTTATATAAAATAAGAAGTTGTATGGCAGCTACTCGAACCCTTTGCAGTAGACCAACCAAATTTTGCAGTAACTTTGGCCATTACACTAAACTATTTTTTGCAAAACTTCAGACACCCAGCTTCATTAGGTGTAGTGTAATACTCATATAAAAGAAGGAGTTGTATGGCAGTTACTCGAACCCTCTGCAGTAGACCAACCAAATTTTGCAGTAACTTTGGCCATTATACTACATTATTTTTAGCAAAATTTTAGCCACCCAGCTTCCATACTTATAGAGTAATGCTCATATAAAATTACAAGTTGTATGGCAGGTACTCGAACCCGTGGACAAAAATGTCTGGATTTAAGTATCGGTGGCGGCTATTGGATAAGAACGAATATGTGAAAATTTCAAAATCCTAGCTCCTTTATTTTTTGAGTTATCGTCATGACGGACGGACGGACATAAATTGCTAAATCGATTTATTTTTCGATTCTGATCTGATCTATACACTTGAGTTTATATCTTCCCCGCCTACTTCTCTGGCAAATTTAGTGTACCCTTTTGACTAATAGTCATACGGGAATAATAAATGATAATATTAAAATTTAGTTATTTAATCAATTCATTATTAATTATGAGAAATAGTGAAATCAATACTTAGAATATAGTCCCACGGAACTCAAGTAAACCTGTTAATAAGTGTCAAAATATAATGTTGGAGCTTAAATGTTCACTCCTATTTTGGAAATATTAAGACTAAGTTACTGGTTTATAAAAATGGGAAATTTCTATAACGATGATCTGACCCCAGCTCCCCCCAGCTAAAGTTTTCAAGTTCTAGGAATTAAATTGGAATTCCAACAAAATTTATAATTTTTCTTATAATTTTATTACATGAGCAAAAATGGTTAAAACTAATAGACATTTTTTACAACTTTAAGGATCCCCTTTATCAAAAATCTGAATGAGATTCAGATAATATCAAAATCTGAATGAGATTGTAATTGTATCATATTCATTTGTTTATAAATAGAAAAAATAAGGTTTACATATTATATTATTAAATAAAATAAAATTATTAAATTTATCAAAAACTTATAAAAATGAAGGTTAACATAGTTGAAATTAGAAAATATTTGATTTGGGGAAATGCCGTTATTTTTAAATTTTAGTTAAATATCATCGTCAGTTTAAATATTAATAACTACGAATTATATAATTTAACTTCTTCCCTTTCAAAATATTATATTTGTGTGTCCCATATACATTAGCTTTAATATTTCATAGGTTACCCCAAATCTTAATCGATGTTTTTGAGATTTAAGAAAAGCTTCAAATTATAACGAAACACTTCAACGACGATATTTCTTCTAGAATTATATAGAGTATCGATTGTAAAATTGGTTTCTCTTTAGAACCAAAAGTTGAAAGAGCAATTGTAAAAAATAATCCAAAAGTTGAGTGGAAGAACAGAATTAAAGAAACAAAGTAAGATATTTACCCACTAAAAGCTACCCCCTATCATTTGACAAAAACCTACATTTTTGTTTAAATAAACCTTTAAAAAAACAAGTTCAAGCGAGCATAATTATTCCTAATGCCTTAATGTTTTATTTTATATTAGAATAAGTAAGAATTTTTTAACATAAATTATATTTATTTTCTTTTAATTTTTCGTATTTTTTCGAAGATCATGAGAAACCATGCATAAAAATTACAAGTAACACCATATACTATAGATATAAGTTAATATACATTTTTGTTATTTAATTCAAATTGTCTTTAATCCTTGTTCTCTTTAAATTGTACTTCATATGTTCTTCCTTTCTCTTTCTTTCTATTTCTTTCAATTCTTTATTTACTTTTATTATACTGTGAATAACAGTTAATCATTAATAAATGTAAAAATAATGAATTATACATATATTTAGAAGAGATTTAACTAGAATATTTAACTAGATTAAAAAAACACAAAATTCTTAAATAAAAATATTTAAATAATTATTTTTTTTTGTTTCACTTCACAAGTTTTTTCCGTAGGTTTAAGCGAATTTAATTCGCATATGTATCTGGAAGATTTAAAATAGAGAAGGCGAAAAAATTACGGGAATTGTAAAGAAACGATTGTATTCTAAGTCCTACACAATAGTGGATACGTCCTACAAAACAGTGTGTTTTTTATTCCTTGAAACAGAAACTTATACATTTTTAGATTCGCAATAATTTCCAATGATATTTTAAATACCATTATAATAAACTTGGGGTTCTGCAATTTAATATGGATTTATTTTAATGTATTGGTTGGGCACTGGAGTATTTAGAGTCACTATGATCCAACTACTTAAAATTTTACTTCGGTGGTTCAGTGAATAAGCATTAGGCTTATTTGCCTTATTTATTACCATTTGACCGAAGAAGTCATGATTCGATTCTTGCATAGGAATCATATAAAACAATCGTAAAACCAAGGATTCAAATTGCTTTCAGGTCCCGGTGATATCTTATTGGAAATGCATTTAATATATTTAGGTTGCTATCCAAAACCCTTAATAAACTATTGGCACCCTGATTTTGTACCCAACTACAAAACTTATCCTTACTTTTTTTCATCATATTAAGTCAGCAACTAAACCGTAGCAGTATCTAATTAGAATTTGGATCAATTTTATTATATGGCCTTGTTTCGAAAAATTTTAGTAAATGATGTGACTTTTTCGGCATTTGAGTAGGATATAAAGCCATAAGCATTATTTTGTGTAAAATTATTTCCGTACCTAAAGCTTTAAATCGCTGCTCATTGAGTACACGAAATTACAGTTATATTTTTGCCAATACCCAAGAAATAATAACAGCTCACCTAACTACGTTTGAGTTTTTGTTTATAAACTACAACAACAGAAAAAATGGATATTGGGATTAAAAAATTAAACCCTAGAAATGAAATAGCAAACGAAGATAATTTAAACCCTGGCATCGAATGGTAATTTTGGTCATTAAAATCTATGAGACTAGAACTATTGTAAAAGAAGAAGTAAATTATAAAAATAGGATAGAATGATAGAACGATTTTTAATTCTTTTAACTTTCGTTTTTCGTATTCTCTTTCTTCTTCAGTAAGTACACGGATAAGAAGAGAAGATAATATTGAAACAAAGCACCATAGATTAAATAGTAAAACAAGGTCAAAAGAAAGTTTTAAAAATAATTTTTCCTTACATTCTTGTCCTTACATATCCTGTAGAAAATGAGAATAATTGTTGAGGTCTTTTTTAATTTTTTTTTTACTTTTTTGTTTTCTCCCATAGTTTTCTTTCCTTCAATTTTACCAATTATCATTTTTAATTCCATTTTTTTTTTTTCAAAATTGTTGTTTAGAAAAGCAAATGAAAATTTATTACCATAAGAAAACTTATTTAAAATATAAAATTTTTATAATTTAAAAAAAACTTATCATTAAAATAATTAATTATAATTAAGAGTCATATGAAAAACAAACTTAAGGCGGATTTTTATTAAATTAAAACTTTTTAAAAATGCATTTTAAGTTTTGAATGTGTCACATACGTGTCTCAAAATGGGATTGCAACTTAATATAAAATTACCTATAATATTAAGGTAGTTTGTAAATAAAGGCCTGTAAGACTCCAGGTTATGAATTAATATTAAACTTGGTAAAAATTTCTGAAATCAATGAAATTTTATACCCGCGAGAACAATAGGTGACTGGTATAATAAAAATGCTTCTCCGTCACGATAACTAGATTTTTAAACTTTTCTGTTGTTTATGGTTCAAGTCCAATCTTGTCTGGCTGCCATGGAAACCTTAAGTGTATACTTGAAAAGAAATAATTTAAAGGAACTTAAATAAATTTAACTGGACAAGGTATATGGCACAGTAATATTAATGAAACCAGGGTCAAAAACTCTTTTCGATTAATATTTTTCATCCCCTACCAAAGCCTTGAAGTTAAAATTCGAAATAGAATAGAAATTGTCCAAAGAAATTGTTTGTAAAGGTGAAGTTATTCCGAAGAAATAGCAGAAAAGCTCCTGTACAAGTTTTGGACCCTATTGGTTTATAACTTTTCTACAAATCCCTACACACTTGAACTTTCCAGGTGGTGCAACACAGATTATGGAAATTCGTTTGTCATACACTTATCGTGCATATGATACCACATCCTATCAAATGCCTTCCCTAAAAATCGTAATGCACATTTGTACAATTTCAAAAAGTTGAAAAGTAAACAGAACATTATTATCTCTTTTCCAAATGTCCCGTCCAATTTTCCTCATCCCCAATAATTAAAGATTCCTCTTTTTTCCAAAACCCGATTCCTAAAAATCCATTCACATTCCTATACTTCAAACCAATCTTTATATATATATCACAGGTCCTATTCCAAAGTTTGGTTAAAAAGAGTTGTGCTTTTCGTGTGATCAAGTCCCACACTACCTGTAGACGTACAGTTCTAACAGATGTTTTTCGAAGCTGTCCATGAAATGCTTTTCATGAAAAGATAAAAGTTTGAGTAAATAACAACAGTAAAGTGAAGGTATATACTACTTTAAATACTATAGTAGATTCGCATGGGTATCACATAGTTGACAATGGCATAGCTATCATCTTCCTCCTTTTTACCTAAAACATTTAAAAAGTAGTTAATAATAACTAAAGTATGTAATTTCATAGCTAGTTATAAAATATATATATAAAATACTATCTATGACTATTAAATAAAAGTTAGTATAATAAATGAGACTGCGAAATGACATACAAAAAAAAATATATATATTTTAATTAAGTTTAATGTCAAAAAAAATAGGAAAAAAAAAAGTTTATAACAAGAAAAAGTTGTAGTAAGAAAATAAAAAAAAAATAATAAAGTAAAAGTAAAGATAAGTTTTCTTTTAACAATTACAATAAAATACTTTTGTAAATAATACGCAATGCAAAGGAAGAAAACCATAAGTAAATAATTGAAAAAAAAAAGACAAATAATAAGAAAATAAGTTTTAATTCAGTGAAAAGAAATAAAGTACTTTGGAAAAGTGAAGGTGGCCTCATTTTAATAATTTAGTAGATAAAAATGTAAATAAAAAAAATATTCAATTAAATTTATTCTGAAATTTTTCTGCATTATATTGAAGCAATGCAGTTTGGATTTTTTTTGCAAAACAATTAAATTTATAGTTGATGATGTTGCTTATTTGATTATAAGAATGAGAACTCAGGTTAGTGTGTTAATAGAAGTTTAGTAAGCCAAGGAAATCTTTTTTACCTTTAAAAAAAATATTTGTATATCGCACTTTATGGAAGTTTGAATGAAATTTTTGAGCATAGTTGAATATTAGGAACAATTCGTGAACCTCGGATATAGAGTTATTTTTTTTATACTTATAATTCTTAAGACTAACCGAGAACCAAAAAGGTTAAGTACAAATTGGTATATTAATCCATAAGGATTCAAGGCATAATCCACTTGGACTTATGTAAAAGAGCGGATTCACTGTTCGGTACATAATCTTCTGTTAGGAGCTAACATCTCACCCAACGGTGGAATTCTTAAGAGCTTTTTAAATTTATGTTCTTCATTTAGTATTTTACTCATGAAACTTTGGAAAAAGCGTTGACTGGCGTTCCGTCTCTCTAGACGTCTCCTTTTATTTGAAAAACATTGAATTGACTTATTGTAGAATTGTGCAAAAGCTAATTAAAACACTAATTTAAGTCCAACTCTAACGCTGGATTTGACTTTAATAAAATTAGTTCATATTAGAATCTAATATATATCTACAGAAATTTGAAAATGAATTGAAAAAATGCCTAACCTTAAAAAAGACCGCACTTAAATAAATAAGAACCCACCATATATTTGTTTTCTTGAGTATTATGGCGTCATCTAGGTTCTAAGGTTATGATATCATGTATGTAGAATTATTTGCAATGGGGGTATGGGGGGAGGGTGTTTAATTTTGTGTCTAATTTTAATAGGTTGTAAGACCAGCACTTTATAATAATATTGTAACTGAATATAGGCCCCAAGGCTTTATTCAGTAGTAAACTTATGTAACTAGGAAATTTGAGCTGTAAATTAAATTGGTACAGGTATTCGTCCCCTAATACTGCTCCACACTGACTCTTCAATTCAGAACAAATTAGGTATACATATTATTTACCCTATCTGACCAATGGCGTAGTGGTAAAGACGCCGCCTTTCATGTGGAAGGTCTCGGGTTCAAACCCCGGTCAGATCATATCTAATAAAAAAATATATCGTAAAATTGTATAATTATATCGTAATAATTTATATCGTAATATAAAATAAGATTTAATAAAAATATATAAATAATTCTTGTGTAAGATTATAGATGGCGCACTCATATTTCATAACCTTATACAATAGCTACAGCCGAGTAATCAACGGCTTAGTGAATATTATGATTAAAGAAACTGAAGCCTAGTTTAAAATAAAACTTGGTGAATGCCCTATACTCCTTAAAGGAGTGGAAAAGGAACAAAAAAAAAAAAAAAATTATTTACCCTAAGCTCTGCAGTATATTATGTATTGTGTATATAATTTTCCAATTAATATATTTAAGAACATAATTCTATTTCCCATTTCCTCTCCTACACAAAAATTTAAAATTAATGAAAAATCTATTTAAAACTTTAAAATAATATAAATTATACCTAATAGGATTATTTTAATACTTTAATATTTAATTAATGTGAAGAAAATTAATTATTTAAGAATTTATAATATGTTTTCGTTTGATAATTTCTTCAAAATAAACTTGGGGTGTTTGTTTTTTTAAAGATTTTATCTTGTTGTGAAATAATACCTTTGGTAAGCTATAAACTCAGTATAGAATAGGCTAATGATCCAAAGATTTCTTTCTTTTCACAATTTTTGTTAATGTTGTGATAGCAGGCATATCCCGGTGATATTCTGATTATACAGTCGCCTACACCGCTTGAAATGTAGTTTCAACTATTGGGTCTAGCATCTCTCATTTAGGGCCTAGCATCTCTGAGGAATTTTATTCCTATAATTTATTTGTAAAGTACCGAAAGAGAGATACAGTAGACGATGGCATTTCTCTTTTAGGGTCTAGCATCTCTGAGGAATTTTATTCCTATAATTTATTTGTAAAGTACCGAAAGAGATACAGTAGAAGATGGATGCATAGGTTTGTTAATCTGCACCGTCCTTAACTTTATAACTTTAAATTATTCATCAGTTTTCTTTTATTATAGAGCTATCTATTCCTTATCCTGGTAGTTTTCGATTTTTCCAGCCTACTGTTGTAAAGAGCCACTCACGCATAGATTAATTGTCGGTATAAATTTTCTAACAGCCTGCTTTACAAAAATTATTAATTTAATAGTAAGAATTAATTTTAATTAATTTGTCAGTAAAATATTAAACATTTCAAATAATCGAAAGTTTATTATAAGATAAACGTTAAATCTTGGGACCCAGTAGCCGAACCTACATAATTTATATCAGTGATGATAGATTTTTTAGTAGAACCTAAATTCAGTAAAAAATTTAAAAAAGTTAAAAAGTTTGAGCCCGCCCCAACAAATAGTCTTCAAATATATATCGTGCCACTTTTTGGAACTTTTCTAAAATGTGTTCGGCTTTTTAGTGACTATTGCATAATCGTATACTAGATTTTTTAAATCATGTTAACCCGACTTCTTGCTTCCAAGTTACGAGGACTGGAACGTGATTCCAAATTTGAATCGGAATTGTTCCGGAAAGAACCTATTTTTTGTTCAATTTGAATTCGTTCTTCGGATCAAAATTTTTTCCGTTCTCTCTGGAACAAGAGTTGAAGAACGATTGAACAAAATGTTGAAGGACGATTGAATTTTGCTGCAATATTATTTTGTTCCGGAATTCTGGTTTTGACCATCACTGATATGATTTTTAAATAGTAATCGTGCTTTGTTTGTATAAAACATAATTGCTTCCATTGTATCGTTTTGATTTCTTCACATTACTTACTGGTGACAGCAGATGCATGCAGTCACATATGACAGCGTGTTCTTTTAATAAATCTTTTTCTGGAACCAAATAATATAAATTCTTTATAATGAGACATTATCAATTCTTTTAAAGTTTCATCATAAATATGTCAATTTCAATGATTTCCATCAAATGTATAATGATATAGTTAGAACACTTATTTATAGTTAAATAAAAGAAAAAAGTTGTAGGACTAGACATTTGTAATAATTAACCAAGCGTTAAATTAAAATTCTAAAATAAATGTTAAAGTAACCACGCTTATTTCGAAAAAAATATAAAATATCATTATATTAGAGGCATTATGCCTGGAAAAATATTCTTATACTATACTACAGATCCTTAAATCATTTGAAGCATATTTGAATACACAGTATCTACTTAAATTTCTCCTTCTCTTAAAAAGTTTTATTTTCTCACATGATTAATTTTATAGTCTATACGGTGTAGAGTCTACAGACAGTCATTAAAACCATTATAATACAATTCAGTTCATACACGTATTATTATGATTTATGTCACTTGGCAGTATTTAAAAACCGTCTATTTTGGAAAGATTTATAAAAATATTAATTAAAGGGGAAATACCGTTATTTTTGTCATTTCACTATTAGAAAAAGTTTTTATCCAATTTAGATACTATAATAGAACCCTTTCTTTTATTATACAATAAGCCTCAATTCAAAGGATTATCTCATAATAATAGTATAAATATATTATAATATAAACCCATTAAATTATAGATAGGTATTTTTATTTTATAAATAAAACATGTTGATGAATATTTTCCCACGTTTTAATTTATTACCTTAATTATCCAACCGCGTTTATATTTATTATTTTAATTTCAAATCTGATTACGATTAACAACAGCTCCTCTTCAACTATAAAAATAAAAAATTCAAAAAAAAAAATATAAACTGATTACAGTGATGGATTTTTTCCAGCTATATATATAATTTTTATTTTATTGTTGATTTTACTGTACCAACCACCTTAATTCCCGCAAGAACAAATTTGTAAATGAGTTTTTTTATTATTATTATTATTGTTTTTCCTACACAAACATTTTATATACAGTTATATGGTAGACGCATTTAAAGTGGAGCAGGAAATAAAGCCAATATAATATAATGACAATTTGATTTTATTCCATTGAACCAATCATTACAAACAAAAACACATGACTATTAAAAGCAATCATTTACAAAAAAGGCTTCTCTGTAACATTGTTGCTTATCATAGGTGGATTTGCAACTACACGATTCTTTTGAAGCTTTCATCACTGAATTGTGAACCAATGAAATACAGGTTGAACACTGATTCAATTTAAAATTATTTTTAATTATCTATTCGTGTTTCTGGTTTTTCTAGCCAATTTGCTCAAACGTACGGCCACGTTCGGGCTCCGGTACAAGTATTTAAACCTTTTTGTTCTTAAATAAAACAACTTGATTGATTGACTTTAAATTTTGTATACGTTTTGCTCTTAAGCAATGGACTCAACTTACAATATGTTAACCCATATTGCTGTGACGATTCTCAATTTTACTGCTTTGACCCATAAGAAAGTTCCAAAATATTTTGTGTGGAACTCCGTTAACTAATTGTGGCACATTTTATCTTGTTTACTTGTCATTTACACCTTCAGTAATTTTAATGTAAATTGTTTTTCATTAACATAAACTTCATTTAACAAGCAATTGATAGGTGCAAAATTTCATTCCTCGCAGCACGACTTAAATTTATTCGTAGGTTTTGGGAACAATAAAATGTTAAAATACAATTAAAAGTTTATTGCAACACTGTTATTCCGTACCCCTGATAGATATTTTTCATATAATCATATTACTTCATATTAATTAACACTTGTCATGTCTAACGCAAGATTGATTGAATTACGGTAAACATATATACCATATACATTTTTTTTAAACAGCGCTCGCCTGCGATTTCGACTCCGAGGCCTTTTAGAAAACTTTGACCATAGATTAAAATTTATCTTTTGTAATATGGTTTTATATCTTGGCACCGTATTATTTCTAAATTCTAATATGATTTTTGAAAAAATTCCGTTACTTGAAATTGAGAAACGCAATATAGATACTTTGTATAACGAAACCGTTATACTATGTACATACGATTATACATTTACATTTTTTTTTTTTTTTGTAACAGTATTTTTATTTATGTAAAAATATGTTAAAGAGTGTAAAAGAGAGTGGGTGAGTGAGGGAGATGATATAAAAACTAACAGCAAAAAGGAAAAACCGTTACAATTAAAGAAAAATGAAATTATTTAAATAATTTTTTTTTTTTGAAGAATGTTCAATCCCTTCTAGAAATGTGGTAGCAAAAAAAAACGAGGAAGAGTGTAGTAGAGTAGACTGTGTCAACTCTGGGATACCCGTATGACCGTTATATAAACATTATATCCTTGTTATTATAAACATTAATTACTTTTGGCAAAATTTCAAACATACCAGCTTTATTAGGTGAAATATAATGCTCATATAAAAGAAGGAGTTGTATGGCAGCTACTCGAACCCTCTGCAGTAGACCAACCAAATCTTGCAGTAACTTTGGCCATTACACTAAACTATTTTTGGCAAAATTTCAGACACCCAACTTCAATAGGTATAGAGTAATGCTCATATAAAATAAGAAGTTGTATGGCAGCTACTCGAACCCCTTGCAGTAGACCAACCAAATTTTGCAGTAACTTTGGCCATTACACTAAACTATTTTAGGCAAAATTTCAGACACCCAACTTCAATAGGTATAGAGTAATGCTCATATAAAATAAGAAGTTGTATGGCAGCTACTCGAACCCTTTGCAGTAGACTAACCAAATTTTGCAGTAACTTTGGCCATTACACTAAACTACTTTTGCCAAAATTTCAGACACGTAGCTGTAATAGATACAAAAAAATACTCACATAAAAAAAGAAGTTGTATGGCAGCCACCCGAACCCATGGACCAAAATGGCTGGATTTAAATAGCGATGACGGCTATTGCAAAAACACGAATTTGCGAAAATTTCAAGATCCTAGCTCCTTTAGCTTTTGAGTTATCGTGCGGACGGACAGACGGACGGACGGACGGACATACATAGCTAAATCGATTTATTTTTCGATTCTGATCCGATCCATACACTTGAGTCTATATCTACCCCCCCTCCTTCTCTGCGTCACAAACGTAATGGCAAATTTATTATACCCTTGGACTATATAGTCATACGGGTATAAAAAAGGATTCGGTACCTTTGTAATATTTCATTTTTCCTTAAAGGATTTTTGTTTTTTTTCATTTTAATGCTATGATGGGACTTTGCTGGAGAACGAAAGAAACCTGAATATTATATATTATTATTTTTTTAATTTTTGACGGAATAGTGAAAAAAAATCTATCGTTTATTTTAATTTCATGAAATAATGAAATTCTATACCCATATTTTTTTTTTTTTTCTTTTTTTTTTGCTTCAAGTTTTGTTAATTAGGGAAAATTAAAAAACTGACTGTGAAAAATTTAGCTGGAAAAAAAGCAACAATATATAAAATTAAAGGGGAAAAATACACTATTAAGTCTAAAGGGTTAACGTTGAAATTAAACGAGGATTGTTACAAGGTTTGTATTTCCAATTTAATTACAGTTTCTTTTTTTTTGTGAATTTTTTACAAAATTTTGTTTTTGTATTAAATCTCATAGATAGATAATGTTTCGTATAAAAATATGTTTTTAAATTTTTTTTTTAAATTTTCATTAAATCATAAAAAGATTAAATTACATGGAGTGTTGTTCAAATGATGAAAGGGGTTTTAACTATTTTAATACGAATTATGACAAAAAAAAACAAACAAATAAATATTTAAATAAAATTTTTAATAAAATATTAATGCTATTAAATATAATTTAGATTTTTAAATTTTTTTTTTTTGTAGGTAAGAATTTTAAATTACAGGCTACGGATACGATAGATGCACGTATTCAATTATTTTGCAACTGAAAGTCGATGCAAACGACTAAGTAATACCCCAAAGCTAATAAATTTACAGTTATACGAAATCCCATATTTCAATTCATCTCAGACTTTCGGAACGCAAACAGGGTAAAACAACAGGACAAAGCCCTCTGTGGCAAATATTAGGTTAATATATTTCTTAATATAGAAGATTTATTAGTTTCTTTGGATATCTAACACTTGGACAAAAAAAGTGCAAAATCGAGAAAAGGACTGTTTACAAGGCGGAAGAAACTAAGACGCCCTCCGTCGCCATTTCGGTCAAAATGTAACGGTTTTTGAATACAACTTTGAGGTGGTGAAAGATTTTGTATATTTCGGTTTTAAAATGTACACAGAAGACAGACCAGCCTGGAAGTTAAGCGTAGAATACTGCTAGCCAAACATTGTTACTTTTAGTTAAGTAAGCACATAAGATCAAGAGCTCTGAGTAGAAAGTCAAAAATTACGATTACGCTGGTTGGGTCATGTAGTAAAGACGAACGTTTGATTCCAATTGGAGGGTAGATGTAGAAGAGGTCGACCACATCTTCGATGAAAAGACGGTGCTCAGACAGACATATGAATTCAGGTTTCTGGTTTAATAATTTAAGAAGTAATAGAGTATAAAATTTTGTACATTCACAAGATTATGTTGCACAGACTCGACATGATTAGGCCTATTATACATTTTCTTGGGTTGAAGTTTAGCTTTCCCTAAGTTTTGCTAAGTATTTTTTGGTATATTATTGCTATATTATTGGCCTCGCATAGAACTTTAAATATGTTGATTCCATATTTTTTCAATTTAGGATATGTGATTCAATTTTATTGATTAGTATATGAATAGTATATTAGCATTCATATCAGCCTCTTGTTATTTCTAGCTTTCCTTGACTATATTCAAAATTAGAAACATTTACTTCATATTACATTCAAAAAAAAATTTGACGATTTTAAAAATCTAACACTTGGACACATTTGTAAGGCTTCCAAAAAATTAAGATCAAACACTTTATTAAGGATCACAATATAGAATAAAATTTGTACAATCTAATTTGTACATGTCTAAATTTTGTACAATTATTTTATAATAAAACATTTTACAAACTTTGAAAAGCTATGGGATTTAAAATAACTTTGTAATTTCGATCATTAGTTTTCAATTTCTTTAAATTGTCATGTTCTCTACTAGTTCTAGTATTTTTCAAGTTATAATTTTTCAACATGAATTGAATATTGGTTATATTATAAAATATAAAACAAACCTTAATTTATATCTTCATTTTTATTATATCATATTCAAGATTAATGTCCAACTTCAAAAGTTAATACCTTGATTAAAATAAATTGTACCTGAAATGTAAAAAGAATAAAGTATTAGTATAATTATTATTTATTTATTAATATATTTGTCTAGAATGAGGTGTAACAAACGCATTCAATCAAATGTGTTTTGTTGGATATGTTCAATTATAAAAAAATAAAATATTAATGTTTTGTTGGATGTGTTTTATTTTAGAAAATAAAATATCCAAAATTATCATAAGCAGGCCAAAAGATATTTTATTTTTTTTTAATAAATAAAAACAAAAAAAAAATCTATTTAAGAAATAAAATTTATTTATTAGTTTATGAATTAATTTATTTCAGCTTTAAAAATCACAGATGATTGTCTGGAAATTTTAAATAAATAGTAAAACATTTTGTAAATAAAAATCAAAGTAATTTCAAAGTTTCCCTCATCTCTCTCTCAACTCTCACACATCTATCCCATTATATATATATTATTCAGCATGTTGAATAGGTACATTATAGAATGTTAGTAACAAACAAGTATTTCGATTATGTTAGCAAAAAACCAGTATTTCGATTTGAATCTAAACAAAGGATACAATATAGAATGTATAGTAACATTTTTTAAAAATATATATATACAAAAGATTAACAGATGGAGAAATAGATCATTTTAGAAACAGAATAAACCTATAAAAAAATTTTAAATCTTTTATTAATTTATTTAATTTAAGCAAGTACTTACGCACTTAATTAAAAAAAAAAGAGATTTTAACTAACGACCTCAACATTTTATAAAATACGAAACATACAAAGAGCATACTAACTAACTTATTCATCTTCAAGTTTTTAAGATAAAACAGGAAATTATATGAGTCATTTATTTATTTTTTGTGTATCTATTACTAGAATCGAAGCATAATATGCGTTATACAAAATGTAACGGATGCAATTTTATTTAACATACTTTTAACATAATGTACATAATGAAATTAGAAATAGCTCATAATTAGAAATCGTTCTTCTTTCAATTGACATTCCGTCATTCTGTGACCAGCCAACAACTAGTTTTATATAGTAATTTAATATAATAAGTTATATAATAAGTTAAATATTTTATATAATATACAAACATATAATAGACAAACGTTTTTCTTTTCGACTCTGGCACAAACCATTGCTTTGAATCTAAATCTACCCTCATCCTTCTCACGTTGCAAACGAAATGGAAAATTTATTATACCCTTTTGAATTATAGTCATACTGGCATAAAAATTATTTATAAAACAGCTGATTCGATTTTACTAGCGCAAAAACTTTCTTGCTAACGGACAAACGATCTTGCTAACTTACAATAGCATAAAAACTAGTGTTATATTCTAGAGTATCCCCCTTACTCTGATTTCTTACCTAACTCTTATTAAATTGGAATTTCCGGAAAACTAATTTTAAACACAATTTTTATAAAAAATTATATGGGACTTTGAGAATTTTACAGCTAGGAGAATTTTTGTCATTAAACTAGGACTTTGTCTTTTTCCGGGAGATTAACGTTTTCTGGAAGATTTGTATATGGATTCGACTCCCTCTTTTTTTTTGAATAAAAAACCGAATACATTTTATTTCATTTATTTGATTTACTTTGATTTGACTCATTTTCATCAGATTTTATTTCACCTCCCCCTCTTAAAACTCATTAGAACACCACCTATTAACAACATGCAATTTTTAATAAAATATTCCAAAAAATCTTGAATTAATAATCTTCGCCTTTCGACAGCATTATAAATGATATTTAAAATGGATTCTTTTTATAATTTATATACTGAATTAATATTATTTAATTAAATATCAAAAATTCGCTCCTTTATTAATTAAATAACTGTTTCGATATTGAATAAAACAACAACACTGAATATTCATTCCCCAAAATTAAAATAAAACAAAATATAAAAAAAAAATTAATTAAAACTTTAAAAAAATTATGAAATATTTTCTGTTCTCCAAAAAAAAAATTTTATTTAAGAGAGTCGAGTATATTTATTATTTAAAAAGTTTTGAACTTTTTAATACCCAACTTCATAATTATTGTATATTAACATTATAATAATGGGGCGAAACCCTCAAAGAAAAATAAGTCACTTTAAAACTTATTGTTTATTTTTTCTCTCTCCCTCCCTCTCTTGCTCTCTCTCCCTTGCTTTCTTTATCTTTCTATCTCTTTCTATATTTTAATTTATTTATGACTGTTCTTTCTGACTGTTATTTCCTTAAATGTGCATTCATTTGCTTTTGTTTTTTTTTTTTTTTTTTTTTTTTTTTAAATCTGTAGATACTTTCATTTGCTCTCTTCTATATTATTATGTAGGTATTATTTTTATGTCTCAGAAATTCTTTTGAGAATTTTCAATGAAAAGTCGCAATGAACAAAAGAATGAAAAAAGTTCAAGGGCAAATTAAATTTTAATTAAAGTAAAAGGAAAAACTTTGTATAGCAGTTTTCATTTTTGTATGATTTTTCTCTAAAGATTAAAGAGGAAAGACAGTAGGTACAGATATTATTGTAAAATATTCTTAAAAACTAGGCTATTTGAATAATTTGTTTTTTTTTTAAGTTTATTGTAATACTTTTGTTATTTGTAACAATGGACTAATTAAAATAGAAGTCATATAAATTTAAAAGTCACAGAACAACAGTAAAGATATTTATATAATATGATACAAGAAATAGTAATACCTTGACTTAAAGATACCGTATGATGATTTAAATTGAATTTTAAGTGATATTTTTTTGAGAAATATTTAATAACTTGGAACTGGAATATTTTTTAGTGTTATGCATAATTTTTTTGGGTTCCGCGAATAAATGCCAGAATGAACATCTACCAGAATTTAAAATGAACTAACGCCAGATGAAGCTCAGCTATTTTTTCTGGTGTTAGTTCCTAAATTGAGTAAAAATTTAAAAAAAAAAATAGTAACTAACGCCAGATCTCAATGAACTAAATGTTAGAAAGCATTTTTTCTGGCCTTAATTCTATCTAAGTTCTAGCGTTAGTTTATTCTGATGCTAGTTCGCAGAACTAATTTTGTGCACATAGTTATTACCTTTATGTACATAACTCTAAGGTACATATCTGACTATATAAATAATTCTTGTGTAAGATTATAGATGGCGCACAAAGTTACATTTGTGCATTCATATTTCACTACCTTATACAATAGCTACAGCCGAGTAATCAACGGCTTAGGGAATATTATGATTAAAGAAACTGAAGCCTATAGTTTAAAATAAAAACTTGGTGAATGCCCTATACTCCTTAAAGGAGTGGAAAAGGAATAAAAAAATATTAAAAAAAAAACATAACTCTAAGAATATACTAAATTTGATGGAACATTTGTGACGCCGTAATGTAGTCGAAGATAAATGTAGAAACAAGTGTATGGATCAGTTCGAAATCGAAAAAGAAGTCGGTTTAACTATTTCCGTCCGTCTGTTCGTCTGTCCGCACGATAACAAAAAAACCTAGAAGAGCTAGTTTTAAATTTTTTATACAAGACCCCTGTTTGGTATAGAAAGAAAGCCAATTTACTCAATGGTTCGAAAAGCTGTCATTGAGTAAAAAAGTTCGGTATTATTGAAATTTTTTTCAAAAGTAGATAAAAGTATTAAAATTATGTTTATATTACATTTGTGCGGGTATCGTAGAGTTGAAGCAGCATCCTCTTCTCTCTTTGACGTAGTAAATAAATAGTTTTTATAAAATGGAGGTATTTATCCAATTTCTATTTGTGTCCTCTACATTCAATTAATTCTCTTGAAAATCCTTAACAACTGGTGGAAGTAAAACAGGGAAAAGTAAACGCTTTCAGAAAACACAATCCTCACTTCCAGTCAATGAATATACTTGGACAAATATAGATGGTCTTCTAATCAAAACAGAAGGCTTCTTTTAATATACTTATTTCTATAAGTACATTGGTTCGATACCTATGACCATGAGCATAGGGCTGAGGGATTTCAACTTTTGAAAAATCTACCAATGGTAGAAAGATATCAAGGAATCAAAACAAGGAATACATAATATTAGTTACCCTTCTATAGGGTTAAATGAATAGACTTTAATTTTAAATTTAAAGATGCCTTGAGAAAAAAGGGAAATTACCCAAGGAAATCAATGAAATATTCCTTTTAATAATACATTTGACATTAATGTATATAGTTTCTTCAGAGTAGACTTCTAAGATGTTCATTGTTTTATAAATTTATGACTATATAACATTTTTTTTATTTGTTTTTAACAACATAACATATATCTAGTTACACATTAAATTTTAAAACGATTTCTTCTATCAAAAAAAAAAAAAAAAAAAAAAAAAACTTTATGTCCTCACATCCATTAAAAATTCTTCAAGATAAAAATCTTTTAATCATTAAAAATAAACAACATATATGTATACTGACATAATATCTTACTTTAATTTTATTACTTCATTTAGATACATATCTATATACGAATAAAACAATTAAAAGAAATTATACAATACCTAAGTATGGGGGCATACTCGTATATCTAACATAAAGCTAACATTTAACAAAAAAAAGTGTCGGCTAACATTTTCCAAACCAAAACAAGAAAAAGTGTTTTATTAAATCTTTCCCCATTACCACTAAAACCAACCAATTCCGTTTTATACGTGTATTTATTACACCGGAAATACGCAAAAAATAAATATAAATGAGAGTAAATAAATGGGCGAGGTGGAAAAAAATTCCAGAGTTCAAAAGTTTCCGGTAAACTTATGACTCAAAAAAAGCAAAAGTCTTAGGGAAAATATGACTTCTCGTGAGTCGCCAAAAATCCCCTGAAAAATGAGACATTACGACGACAAGATTCTAGATTACGAAATATATTAAAGTTACCTCACTTCGAATCCAATCTATAGCTTCGCTTATCACTCTAGTGGCATCCTACGATTTCCTTTAAAAGTTCTGATATTACTCTACCGCAATCAGTTTGAACTTTGAATAGAAATATTAAGATTTGTTTAGTTAATCATGACTTAGCTGAAATTGCTGATTTGGGTACAACTAATAGAGTTGAGTTTGCTGACCTAAAAAACTTAAAGCTGCCATATTTCCTACCAAAGAAATCAGTTTAATTAACAGAAAGTGAAGAGCGAGCAGAAAGTATAGTGCGAGCAGAAAGTCTATGCAGTTAAGGTTTGCAGCTAAATCAAAGGATGCTGTGCAGTGAGAATATTTTTTATACAGCTGAGAATATTAACAAATATTTGGGTTTTCTGTCCTGTTGTAAAACATATTTCTCTTTTAATAATCTATAAAGCTTTTATTTGACCCTTTATGTAGTAAAATTCTCACATTTAGCATGGTACAACCCAAACTTCTTTGAGTTACTTCGAAAAAATTTATAACCGCGCCTTACGCGTCATAGGGGACTCTGTTGAACAAGGAACACGTACTAAACTTAACTTAAAACGAAATATTAGATCTCTGTTTTATAGATATACTTCCCTTAAACATCCTAATTCCCTAAATAACTAAAGGAACATATATAGGAATTCGTTTCTAGCGCTTAGTCGGCGTGTAAGAAAAAAGATATAAATAGGCAATCAAAGTTCTTCCTTTTTACAATAAATAGGCAATCAAAGTTCTTCCTTTTTACAGAATATTTATGAGTTTTGAATACAAAATTTTGAATAATAAACAAGTTCTAAGTCTGTAAGAAAATGTAAGTTTTGGAAAAAGGGGAAATCCCTGATTTGCAATATGAAATTAATCTAAAATTTATTATTTTTTGTTAATATGGCTATAGTTTTATGAATTTGGAAAACAATCAATTGTAATACTGAGTATACTCTTTAAATAAGTCCCCGGATTACTTTTGATCTACACATCGCTAGTCACAGTTAATCGGGGACTTTTGACTTTTTTTTTCGTGACATAAGTCCTCCGACGACTTTTGACTGCGTGGCTTTTGTCACTCCGCCAAATAAATATATGCTATAAAAGTTCGACATAATAACTTCATATGTATAGATTGTCTAGATATTACAAACACAGACCATTCTAAAGTTATAAAAAAAGGACAAAATGAATTATCCTTTAATTTAATTTACCTGAGATATAAAAAAAAAAAAAAAAAAAGTCATATACCTTAAATAAAAATCATTTCGTTTCTCTTTTTCTTTATGATATGTTTTATATCTGGATGCGATCTGATCCCATTCAAGTTTTTATTATATAACAATACCGGAGGATATGAAAGGTATTATAGACTTAATGTTTTTATCCAGGATAACAAAAACCAACAAAATATATTATGTCAACAAAAAAAAAATGAAGATCCTATGCTTAACTTAAAGCTGTTAATGTGTTTAATTTTTTTATTTATTTTTATTTTTTGTAGAAGACCATCCTAATTACGATCAGTGAAATTTTTATAATATATTCGTCCGACCATCTATCTAAAGATTACGTAATACAGTAGAAAGGTAGGAAGGTTTTTTGGTCAATTAAATTAAATTCAGACTTAATTGATATCCAAAATTCCGTCTCAAATTAAGCGTCGAGCAGCAACAGCTGAACTAGCTAAAAATGGACAAACGAACAATCAAGTACAATGAAGGACGCAATTAGTTAATTTTTGGCAAAATCAGCTATTACTGTTTGAATCAAGGTTTTGTATATTGTTGGAATTTTGCAGGCACGTCGAATACCACCGTAATGTGCTCTCCAATTTTCAGTTGCAAGTTATTAAGTGATTTTACAATATATAACTTTTCAACTTGAACAGCAATTCAATGGTCTAGAAAGTCCAATCATCCTTTGTTTTTTGCTTTCCAATATTTGCTAACCTATAACAAAAATCCAATGGTCTAGAAAACCCAACCATACTTTGACATTACTCCAAAGTTGTTTAGCTTTGGCAGCATTGCAATGGTATAGAAAATCCAACCGTCGTTTGACCATTCCATTCCAAAAAACGTTTAGCTTTGGCAGCATTGCAATGGTGATTCCAACCGTCGTTTGATTATTACATTCCAAAAGGTGTTTAGCTTTGACAGAATTCCGATGCTATAAAAAATCCAATGCTCATTATGATTTTTAGATGCAAAACCAACAGGTTAATAGATAGACAGATAAATAGATACTGAATCGGTTTTTTTGAAATTATATACATTATATATCTTCGAGGCAATTTTGTCATCATCATTTTTTGCGTATCTGACGATTTTATATAAAGACATATTATAAATATGACGTATGTACCCACATACATTTTTTATTGTGAGCTAAAAAATCACTGAAAAAGATGAATTATTCTTCTTTTATATTTTGTTTTATTATTTTTCTTCATATTTTTTTAACTTTGCTTTAATTTTTTATTGCCTTTTAAGGTTTATGTCGATTTTTCATTACATATACAGTAAAATTTTATAATACAAACATTCAAACATATGATATCCAATTATAAAGTAAATACTTGTCTGTAAGTCAGAAAAAAACAAGTTTAACCGAATAAATGGCCGAATTTTTTACATTTCAGTAAATAAAAAAAAAAAAAAAAATGGACAAAATTCTATTGAAGTGATATAAGCTCATTAAATTTAGACATCAGAGAGAAAATGTAATGTAAAGTAAATAATGTTATTAATAATAAAAAGCACATACGTGAAGCACATACCGATTTAGTAATACCCTACCCTTGACAGTTTCCACCGTAATTAGTTTGGAAAATATGCTTCTTAGATCTTGATAGGTGTCGGAGATACTTTTACCACCACTGTAATTGTTCCCTAATTTCACTCCTTTTTCGTAAGAAAGGAACTTTGAATTTTTATGTTGCAAAATATTGCAATAGGAATAATCGGAAACATTTCCAGATCGATTTACTTTTCGATTACTATTTGATCCATACAACTAAGTCTATATCTATTCCCCCTTTTTACAGCGTCATAAACCTAATGGTAATCTACATTTTAGACATTAGATCCTAGAAGCTAGATATAGAAAATTTCGTAGCACCGTGGTTTCCTGAGTCGATTTAGACGCCCATACGTCGAATAACCCAAAAAATAATGATGATATCTTGATGAAATTTATATTGTAAACTACTAACTACGAAAGAAAGGTAAGAATTGCAAATGGACGAGATCGAACTATGGGCTCGAAGTCTGAAAGGTTTCCATGGAATTAAGGTCAAAACAGCATAATTTTAAAACCAATTAAGATAAAACTTTCAAGTTTAATACAGAAGGGTTTTTTTCTTTATTTCTGACTTTGTTTTCCTGAAATTAGGGAACAATTCAAGTGGTGGTTCAAGTACCTCCGACACACCTCTCAGGATCTAAGAAGCATAGTTTGTAAATTAATACCGGTGGAAACCTGAAATTCATGAGTATGTGTCCTGCTATATTAATGATTCTGAAATTTTAAAGAATGATATAGCAGCCACATGCCTCCTTAGACTTAACCAGCATAACTTAGGAATTAATGAAGTTATAAAACTTTCTCTGGTGGAGAAAGATGTCGTTCTACCCTGTTTTCGTAATATTTAGGAAATCTGATATGAGTTAAAGTGGGGTTCGTGAAACTGTCAATTTAATTTGCCAAAGGTAGGGTATTACTAAATCATTTGCATCAATTTAATACTTTCATTCATTACCTATTAAAAATTTTCAAAGAATAGTGCATTGAAATTTTTGCACTACATAAACAAAAATTTTCATATTTCAGTTTATTTATTTGTTATTGTTAATTAAATTTTTTAACCCTTAAGTGAAATGAACAATTTGTTTAATTTTTAAAACTAGGTTATAAAAGTGTTATTTTTTTGTAGCTTAAGGAAAATTAAGGCATAATCTAATTCTTGTTTAGTAAGAATTTTTTTTGTAGACAATTGATTAATTGGCAGGCAATCTATGTGATGCAGATATATGCGATGATATAACTATTTCATTAACTAAATCTTTTGATACGGTCTTACAAAGAAATCTGTGGATGTATTTCATTCTAAGTTATTCATTTTCAGGGGTTATTTGGATTGGGGTATTTTTTTTTTTAATTAAAATTTTATATTTAAAATTATATAAAATGAAATGAAAGTGTAAAAAAGAATAATGATAAAGAACATTTTTATAATAATAATATTTATTGAGAATTAAAATGTACATTCATTATTAAAAAAAAAAATTTTTTGAATATTGTACAAAGATTCATCTCCACTTTTGTATGTGAAACAAGTTTTTTTAAAAAAAACGAGGAAGAGTATAGTATAGTTGACTGTGTCAACTCTAGGATACTCGTATAACCATAACATAGAGTTGGCAAAATTTTAAATATACAACTTATTTGGCTTTCAGTTATGAAAAATAAAATTAAACTTGAAAAGCATCTCCTTGAACCTCTCCTATTACACATGTATAGAGTTATTTTCATATAAAATAAGAAGTTGTATTGTAGGTATTCGAACCCGTGGAGCAAAATGGCTGGATCAACGAACAAGACGGACATACATAGCTAAATCGATTTATTTTTCGATTCTGATCCGATCCATACCTTTGAGTATATATCTACACCCCCTCCTTCTCTGCGTCACAAACGTAATGACAAATTTAGTACACCCTTTCGACTCATAGCCATACGGGTATAAATATGTTTCAATTTATAATAGTGTCGGTAGATATAAAGAGAATACGTCATATTGAAAAGAGGAAATTGTGATAATTTTCATTTGCATAAGGATTTATTTTTATTTTATTTTTTTGATTTTGTAATTTTCTGGAATTAAGTAATTGGGTTAAAAACTCAAAGGAATTTTATATTAAAATAATAAGCAAAAACTTTTCTATAAACTTTAATAAATTGTTCAAAATTGTATTTCGCTCAAAGATGTAAAAGGTAGGTATTAAAAAACTGAAACAAGTTGAGAAGAAATATCTTATTTCCAATTAATTGAAATTTTAAGTGACACTGATTTTATAAATTTAATCTTTACCTTTTATATTTTGTATAATTCACATGGTTTTATTCAGCAGAGTGCAGAAAATTAATTTTTTAAAAATAAATATGCTTTACATTTATATTTAATATTAATTTAGATTTACACAATTAACATCATTAAGGTAAGTGATATCAATTTGAAAAATATAAAAATTTTATTATATTTCCAAAACACTCTCATACTTCAACGCAATGTCTACACTCTATCTTCTTTAAAAATTTACTTAAACCGCAGAGTCTCAGTGTTAGCATCGGTGTTTTCTTCTCTCCTAAATATTTTACAGAAACACTGATTGTGCTGAAACTGATAAACTGATGAAATAATAACAGAAGGAAACTTTTTTTATATTTCGAATTAGTATGGCAATACTTTTAGTGCAACTGATATAATGTGTACTCCCTTCTAGTTTAAGTTTAAAACAAATACCTTTGCTTATATTATTGTTAATATATTGTTAATTAGTTGATAAGTTTGTCTATAAATATCTGAAAGCTTGCACAGAATTAACTTTTGAAAATTTGATATTATTTTAAGGACGCTTTGTTGGTTTCATAAAAATGAATACAACTGGACTATGTATATTCTAGATATGCAGAAAATGGTTTAAGTCCAAAAAAAAACTTTACTACAAGCTTTAAGTCCAAGTGAAGTAAAGTTTCCTTCTTAGATTTCCACTTGCACCACCTATAGGAAGTCTTAAATCTTAGATGAATAAAACCTTAGAAAAGTCAAACCTTTGAGTTGTTAAACGTGTGGAAAATTAACAATATATGTAAGATATCATATGTGCAAGGAAAAAGTTGTATTTAAATAAATACTTGTTCTTATTACCTGGAAATTCTTCAATATTAATGAAAGTGTCTCTAAATTTTTAAATTTATAAAATAAATCGATACATTCCCAAAATTTTCATGCCAATTGCCAAACTAATTAAAATATATCAAAAAGCACTCTTTTGATTTCGAAAATGCACTCTATTCTGCAAAAACTACATTCCAATACGCACTGCTTTATTTGGTAAAAATAAACTACTCTACTAATCGTAAATCTTTATTCAAAATACATATATTATTGTAGGGTAGAATGGGGTAGATTTGACACTTTTTGAGACAACTTTAAATCTAATTTGGACGGCTCTAAAAAACGTATTAACGTATAACCAGCTTTAAAAATATTAACCAATATTATCAAATTAAAAATAGACATATACATTTTATAGATAAAACGAGGAAAATTGTAGTAGAGTAGATTGTGTTAACTCTGGAATACCCGTATGTCCGAAATATCTACATTATATCATTCGGTTACAAATTCATATATCGCCCATGAGTAAATATAAGTTGAAATCCAGCTCTTCGAACCTCTTACAATACACAAACTTTTTTTATGCAGACGTTGGCCATTAAAGTTACCTACCTATTATTGATAAAATTTCAAACATCCGCCATCTTTATTTGGTATAGAGTAATATACATACAAAAGATTAAGTTGTATGACAACCACTCGAACCCACTACAGTAGACCAACAAACTTTGTACAAACTTAGGCCATACAACTAAACTATTTTTGACAAAATTTCAAATATATAGCTTTATTAAGTGTAGTGGAATACTCATATAAAAGAAGGAGTTTTATGGCAGCTCCTCGAACTCTCTGCAGTAGACCAACAAAATTTTGCTGTAACTTTGGCCATTACACTAAGCAAAATTTTAGACACGCAGCTTCATTAAGTGGAGAATAATGCTCATATAAAATAAGAAGTTGTATGGCAGCTACCCGAACCCATGAACCAAAATGGCTGGATTTAAATAGTGATGACGGCTATTGCAAAAAAACGAATTTGCGAAAATTTCAAGATCCTAGCTCTTTTAGTTTTTGAGTTATCGTGCGGACGGACGGACGGACGGACGGACGGACATACACAGCTAAATCTATTTATTTTTCGATTCCGATCCGATCCATATACTTGAGTCTATATCTACACCTCCTCCTTCTCTGCGTCACAAACGTAATGGCAAATTTATTATACCCTTTGACTATATAGTCATACGGGTAAAAAAATCAGTTGTATCGCAGCTATTCGAACTTCGAATCTACCCCATTCTGTCCTATAATAATATATGTACTTTGAATGAAGATTTACAATTAAAAGGTTAGTTTATTTGTGCCAAATAAAGCAGTGCGTATTGAAACGGAGTTTTTGATGAATAGGGTGACCATTTACCAGACGAATAGAGTACTTGCGTCGAATGAGTGCGTCTAGCAAAATGGTTGGATTTCAATTGCGATGATGGGTCTTGATTTAAGTCAATATCTACCACCCTCCTTCTCCTCGTCACAAACGTAATGCAAATTTAGTAAACACTTTTGACTTATATTCATATGGGTATAAAAAACACAAAACCAGTCAAATTTGCTCCATCCTACTCTATATATAATGTGAATCAAGCTGTATAATATGATGTATTTAAAAAATAATCAATTTAAAATTTATTTATATTTTATTAATAACAAAATATGTTAAAAAATTTAAAAATATATTTTGGCTTCAGGTAATCGTAATAATAATATTTATTTAAAAAATTAATTTAAAATTATTATAATGAAAACTACTGAGCATTTAGTTATTTTAAATATTAACTTTTCATTAAAGTAAACCTTTTATGTTATGTTCAAATATTTAAAAATTTTGAATTTGTATAAAAACTTGCAAAACTAACATTATGTAAGTTTTATATGTACATAATATTGTAATTTTTAGAAATTAAATATTATAGTGCTTAGAATGTATTTTAACAAAGAATCAACAAGATGGGGGAATACATAATAATTCTTACAACATAAGATTGACTGTTGTTTTTCACTTCCTTATACTTTTTTAAATATTTCATTTGAAATTTTAAATTGTGTAAATAAATTATTGTTTTGTTCTAAAAATATACTTTCATAATTTGTTAAGTCGGTTATGTACTAAAATTAATTACTATACTGTGATTCTAGGTACTACTGTTATATCGAAAGTAATTCTCGTTGGTAGGCAGTTTAAAGCAATGTTTTGTCAATAGAATATATGAATAAGAAATCTTTGAATCTTTTAATAAAATTGATTATGAAAGCTTAAAATAAGGATTGAGTTGTATCAATCTACCAAAATTAGTAGATAAAAGCTCGGGGGAGATTTTTTTATTTTTTTTTAACCAATAACTGTTCAACTGCTTGGCTAATAAGCCTGTCTATACTATAGGTATATGTTGGAACAGGGGTTCATATTATATTCGTGTTATTAGAATTGGGCTCTTTGAATTCCACATACAATTTAAACATGAAATAGTACTAGGCCTTATGTACTAGGCATGTAGAAACGTCTTAGATTTTCAATAGTTACAATTCTATTTTTTGTTTATAGTGTAATATTTTGTATTTGAGTTATATGGTATTCTATATCTGTGAGTTATATTATTCAATTAAATTATTTGTTTATATATTGCATTTGTTTATATTGTTGTACTAAAGTATTTTTATTAAATATAATATAATAATTAATTATTGATTATGCCATTAATTTGAACCCAATGGCAAATGGAAGCTGGGTCGAGTCGAAAACCAGAAAAGTTTTTTCACTTTCACTTAGAGGATTCGAACCCGGGCCTTTTTAATTAGAAGCGTGTTTCAAGTTGGTTACAAAATCTAAGATTTGAAATATGGAGAAATTCCCGATTTCAATGTGAACTTAATTTCAAATTTATTATTTATTTGATTATATGTTAATATAACTGGGTCTACGAGACTCTATAGTCTCTGACCGACTTCAGATAATTTCTCCATTAATCCCTATCCTGGGCAGCTGTTCTTCATAAGCCCGGCAAACCCAAATTTCGATAGTCCTGTTCTACTCCTTCCTTCCATATATATATGTTTAAAAATTTTGTGAATAATTGTTTTAATACTGAAAATGCAAAATCGTCCAAAGTTTGAGTCTACTACAATGGGTTCGAGTAGTTGCCATACAACTTATTTTTACGGGCATTTCTTTAAATCAATAGTACTTAACTTCAATAGACAAAGTTTGAATAAAATATAGTTCGTGTAGTGGAAGAGATTTGAAGATCTGCCTTTCAGGATCATATAATGTATATAATAAGTTTATCCCAAGGTTGACACAGTCTACTTTACTAAATTCTTAAATTCTTCCTAGTTTATTTAAAATCTAAAAAATTTTTCTTTGAAAATATTATAGTAAAAGTTAAAGTGTCATTCAATACAGAATTTCTTTGAAATTAAATATAGAAAGACGCACTTTAAAAAATAATGTACAATACTATTTCTAAACTTAAAGTATTTTGTTCTATTTTTTTATTTAAAATAATGGACATTACTTTCCACAGAAAATGAAATAAAACTTATTTCTATTGTATAAGATTTTAATGATGTTGTTCTATTTGTATTATTTATCCAATGGTATTCATTTTGACATTTCAAACTTTAACAACTTTAACATTTTTTCTACATAAACTTTTAAATTTAACTTTTCTTCGAAATATTTATAATAATAGTTTTTTAAGAGCCTCGGTGGTTTAGTGAATAAGAGCTTCGTTTATGAACGGAAACAGTGTAAGACTTACAATCAAATTTGATATGACTATATGAAATATGTAATATAAATAATATTGCTTTATGTGCTAACTGTCCTGTTTTAACCCACTTGAGACAAAAGTTCACGCAAGAATGACCCTTTATTCAAAAAGACTACTAAATCAATTTGGAAATGATATATTAACCCGTTTGGGTGCGAGGGCTCAATATCTTTTAAAAATTCATTATACAAATATTAACCTATTGCACACAATTTTACTTAGCTAATTTGGTGGTAATAGATTAACCTGTTTGGGCGCGACGTCTAATGACTTTTTTTTAATTTTTTTGTTGGCATGTTTAAACGGTTACATAAATTAAAATTTTGACGATTGCACGTTACATGGCAACGCCGAACAAATCTGCTAGTATTAAATAATTTGATTTGAATTCGCTTTATTAAGAATGGGAAATTTCTATTAGACCTATATTATAAAATTTGGACAGCTATATTGTTTCTAGTCAGTCTTATCATCTTATCATGATAAATCTATCTTAGAATACTCGATTACATATTCCTAATAAAATTATAGACTAAAGGGACTACACAAATAGTAATACTATCTGTCTACTTGAATGTGCAGCCAATCTCAAATTTTCAAAAAGTTCAATACTTTAATAATTGAGTTTTGTGCTTTTTGACGATCACGTTCCTATTAAATCCTACCCTTCGAAAGAAAAACCGTTCGTTTATTCAGTTCTTCTATAAAATTTTGAATAATTAAGCGGATTTATTATTGGCCTGTTAAGAATGGAAAAACACTAAATGTAGTAATAATACATTCAAAAAACTACATGGAGGAGTGCTCAAAGCAGCATTTCAATAATAAAGTTAACTTAAAAGATAGACATGCTAAAAAGCAGCATTTCAATAATATTTTAATATTATAATATTCTTCGATAGTAACGTAGCACAAGGAAACTTTGGAGCAATCTTACTTAGCTAAAAATAGTCAAAGAAAATAATTTTTAGATAACAAATAACATTGATCTTAATGATTTGAATAAACAGCTCTAAGTTTCACCGAAAAAGTTTCAAGAAAATCCCACTGCCTCCTGATGAAACAATATTATAAAGGTAGAAGAAAACTGATTAAAAAAAAAGTTTAAAAGCATCATTCACCCAATTCATACTTACTATCAGCAATTATCAAATTAAGGTGTTACCTTTCACTTCAAATAAAACCCACTGTGGGTATCCAAAGCCACCACCAAGCTTCATATTTGAAGTGGTCGTATAAATTAAAATGTCGCAATAAATACATTAAGATCAAATTCTCAGCAAGGGTATCGCAGTGATTTACTATTATTGAAAGTCTTTCGTATTTGATAACACTTTTCAAAGGAAGAAACGGATCACTGATATTAGTTATTATCTAAAATGAGATACAGATGGTATTTTAGATCTTTTACTATGATATTCAACCATTTGAGATTTATGCCACTATTCCAGAAAAACGAGCCCCTTTCAATTAAGAATAGTTTAGAATATCCTTAGCTTAAAATAGAGTATGGAAAAACTGCATAAAAACAAAATGCATCAACAAACAAAGTTTAAGAGCTTATAAAAGAGTTTATAAAACTTCGATACAGATTTTTATTAAAAAATAAAAATTTCCATAAATATGGATTTTTTGCTCTAGAATCCAATTAAGTCATGTTTAAAAAAAGATTCAAAATTGTCAAAAATTTGATTTTGATTTATTTTGATTTTTGTATATATTTTAAATAACAAAAACAAAACTATGTCATCAATATTGCATAGCTATTATAATTAAATTTTAAGAAAAACTTAAATCTTCAAAATATTAAAAATAGAAATAGATATTATTTAACACGAGTTAAAAAAGAGAAAAAAAAAAGACAAAATTAAAATTGCAAAATAAATTAAAAAAGTTTTTGTTTGACTTTTGAAAAATCCAAAATATAAAAAATAAAAATAATTTTGTTTTTTATACAATAGAAAAAGATCATTCAAAAATGCAAATGAAGACCCAAAAAAATATAACAAAATCATGAATTCAGGAAAATATGACGTGACCTAAATTTATGAAAGTTTATTTAAACTTTTTATTTTTATTTTTGTTTTTTTTTTTTAAATAATATTTTTCTGTTGTTAAAGATTTTTGGGAACAATATCAACAACTATTAAATAACATTTTGAGGTTATGATAGTGCTTTAATATTAAATTTCATTTAAAACGAGGCAATATGTTAGAGTAAATTGTTTCAACTCTAGAATTTCCGCATGAACATTCTTTTTCACCCCGTTACTCCACTTGGGATCAGGACATCAAGATTAAATCTTTATTCATTTCTATTCACAGCTTTATCTACTATTTCGTTCCAGGATATTTCGTGTCTCTTTATTACATTCAGCACCGTTCTTCAATGTTGTTCTGGGTCTACGTCTTGACGTGGATTCGCTTAGAGGATTACAGATTAGCACCATTCTTGTTATGCATTCTGCATTTTACCCTAGTGTATTACCAGTCCACCTCCATTTTCTTCTGGTGATTTACTTCACTAGGGTTCCTCGTTTGTTAGTGATCCCAAGCCAGCATTTTTAATTTTGTTCAGCCAGTATATTCCGCAAATTATTCTGATATTTATTTATGAAGACCTTTAATTTATTCTTAATGAAACTAATGAGGAACCATGATTCGCAGAACTAATATGTTAATTTAGATTTTAATTACGAATTGAATATTGCTAGTTTGGTTCGATTTGATATTTGCGAAATTTTCCATATGAAAGTATCATTTGTCCAAATACTTTTGGGAAAATTTCATATACACAACTTATTCGACTTTAGGTAAGTGCAGCTACTCGAACCCACTGCATTAAACTCCCTAAATTTTGTGAAAACTAAAAAAAAAATAATAAAATTCAACTACTCTCAGAAATATTTCAGTACATTTACTTATTAAATGTAGGATAATGGTGATATGAAAAAATAGTTGAGTCCGAACCCTTTGAGCAAACTGACTGGATTTCAATAGAGATGACGGCTCTTACATAAGAACTTTAATTTGTGTAAATTTCAGTATCCTAAAAAATTTAAAAAATCCCAGCATTTTTAGTTGTTGAATTACCATGCGGACTGACGAATGTACGGAGACACATAACTAGATAAATTTACTTTCCAATTCTAATCCGGTTCATATCTTTGAGTCTATTTCTACCATTCCACTTTACTGCGCCACAAAGATACTGAGAAATCTATTATTACCTTTGATCTACGTGAAATATCAGATATTAATTTCTTTTGTTCAATAGATTTTTTAATCGAGATTCCAAAGAATTAGTTTATAATAACCATTATAAATTTTCAGTAGTCTTTGTTTTCAACAATAGATGAATTATTAAATTCAATAGAATTATAAGGTATTTTTGTATCTGTGAGTTATATTATTGAATTAAAATTTTTTGTGTTTATTGTAATTTTGTATTTGTTTAAAGTGTTATAAAAATGTATTTTTAATTAAAGATATATAATTAATAAGTTGTGGTTATGTCATTATTTGAACCCAATTGTAGCTAAAGCGAATGGTAGCTGAATGGATTTAGGGCCTTTCGAATAAGATCTCGGCATTCTTCGGCCACTCAGCTGATGCCATTCGGCGTCGGATAGAACCGTTATCTTAATCAGTGCCAAAGGTAAATATTGAATGCTTGAGAACTTCATTGCTTGAGGTCTATTATAAATATATTATTGAGTAGGTAATGAAAACTATAAACAAAATCGACTTATGGTTGAGTAGGACTGCTTGATCACAAAAGTTTTAAGAGTTTACAAAATAAAAAAATATTTTACCATTACAACAATTGTTGTGGGAATCTATCCGGAAATTTAAATTTTTTTATTACGAATATTAATGTCTGACATGAAGACAACTTTAAAAATAATGTTCTATTAAAATTCTATAACGGTAAAAGCTTAACTGGTTTTTTGTATTTTTATTTACGTTAAGTACCTACCGTTTTTTGTAGTTTAGACCTAACAAAAAATTAGAAACATTTTCTTTCTCTTGCAACACCTTTATCTGATATCTGTATAATCATCTCACCTCCATAACCAAACTTGAATAACTATATTATAATGCATTTAGTTTTGTATAATTTTATAATCTGTCAAAGTTTTGTTATATCTTAAGATAAAAGAAAAATATCAAAAAGTTAAAGTTTTTTTTCTCTGTTCTTTATTTCTGCTCAAAAAAAAAGGAAAATTTGATTTCAATGTTACAAAAATTAAGAATTACAATAACAGCAAATTTAAATGTTTTTGTGATGCCTATATATAACAGGAAAACTACGAATGATTATGTTTTAATATCTCGAAAATTCGTATCAATGTTTATAGAGAATTCAATTTCAAGAAAATCCTTTATAATTAAGGAAAACTGTTAATTTCTCAAAAAAATTGTGTTAACAGGTGTTTCTAGCTTAAACCGATCGAAAGATGTAAAGGGTCAAGAACGGTAAAGGTAAATAAACTCTTGAGAGTATCTAACGGCTATTTTTTTTTTGTTTTTTCTTAAAAGAGAAAAAAACCTTCGCACCTGGTGGTGTAAGATGCTTACTAACTAAAAAAGCCTCGCCCATAAACTAGAATAATGGGATAAGCACCCATCCTGTTTCTGCAGTATAATGGCTGAATGGATGATACATAATGTCTATCAAGGGTTGAATGGAAAACACAGATGGAATAAGTTGATTTCTCTCTTAAATTTTTCTAAACCATAATTATTAGCAGCTGCGATTTATAAAAGACTTCCAATATACCAGAGTTCCAGTTCGGAAGAGCTCTACAATAATACATGTGTGATTGCTAAGTATACATGTTTCAACGGTGACTTAAGCACATAAAAATTTTTGTGACGTAATTATCGTTAATGATAAGAAGAGCTTTTTGAAATCTACTCCAGATATTGAAAAGCAACGCCGGGTACTCCAGCAAATATGTGAGAGTAATACTCAAGTTCGGCCAAATATAGGTTTAACATATTTGAAGCAGATACACGTATTTTCTTTTTGTGCCTAAGAATCTCAAACATTTCGCGGCGTTTTTTGCCACCGAAAATATATGGTCTTTCCACGAGAGTTTTCATTGACTTTAACGCCTAGGATTTTTAAGAATTCAAAGTTTTGAACGTTCACTTTCTGAAAAGAAATAAACGGTGCAGAATCGCTTCCATTAGTTGGTAATAGACAACATTGGGATTTTGGAGCTGTTAAAGCTTCCCTACTGCTGGAATTATTGAAATATCATTATTTAAAGGACTTGAAATATATCTGCGTTAATGTTTATAAGTTTACCTATAAAACCATTGCTATTGCTCTTTGAAATATTCCCAATACAATTTATGTTACAACAATTTGAATTGTCGAACTATGGTAGGCTGTAGATCCGTAACGAATGAGGCTATCTACTGCAAAAAGAATTTCATGCAAATATTTTATTTTGCAAAACTTACCCTTAGTTCAAATTTCCTTATAAGGGTTTTGTAAACGTATGGACGCAAGAATAAACAGACTGAGTCAAAATGCCTCTATTTAGCACAACTAAAAATTTTTTGAAAATATTGTGCTAAAAACGAGTTTTTCGTAAAAACAAGTTTTACATAAAATGAAAATTTGTGGTAGGAGTATTCTGGTACTCGATACGAAAATTGTACATACATATAGAATAAAATATTTTATATACCCGAATAATATATTATACCCGTATGACTATATAGTCCAAGGGTTTAATAAATTTGCCATTACGTTTGTGACGCAGAGAAGGAGGGGGGGTAGATATAGACTCAAGTGTATGGATCGGATCAGAATCGAAAACTAAATCGATTTAGCTATGTATGTCCGTCCGTCCGTCCGTCATCACGATAACTCAAAAAATAAAGGAGCTAGGATTATGAAATTTTCACAAATTAGTTTTTATGCAAAAAACGGAATTGCTATTTAAATTCAGCCATTTTGGTCCACGGGTTCGAGTACCTGCCAAACAACTTCTAATTTTATATGAGCATTACTCTATATCTATGAAAGCTGCGTGTCTGAAATTTTGCCAAAAGTAGTTTAGTATAATGGCCAAACTTACTGCAAAATTTGGTTGGTCTACTGCAGAGGGTTCGAGTACCTGCCATACAACTCCTTCTTTTATATGAGCTTTACACTACACCTGATGAAGCTGGGTGTTTGAAATTTTGCCAAAAGTAATTAACCGGATGATATAATGTATATGTTACGGTCATACGGGTATCCCAGAGTTGACACAGTCTACTCTACTACACTGTTCCTCGTTTTTATATTATTTTGTAGGTTTATGAGGTGATGGATTTCTGTTGTTTTTACAGTTAATATTCTCTGGTAGATTAAAAAGAAAAATTTAATTTTTTATTCTTTGCGGTTATTATTAAAGAATCAAAAATTGCTAGCGGTTATTTGTGTTTTATTTTTTGTCCGTTTACTGTTTCTTTAGTTTTTCTTTTTGTTTTTTTTTTTTTCTTTATTGTTTTACCAGAATTTCCATTTTCTCAAAAATTATTCTTTTTTTTAAGTTTTTTATTCTTGTCTCATTTGAAGTAGTTTTTCTTAAAATGAAAATTATTTTAATTTTAAGAAAACATAGGCCGCTGTAAACACAACGGCAACAGCAAAAACAACAACAGCAACAATAAAGAAATTGTTTCTTAAGGGCAACAAAAAAGTTTGTGACCTCAATTTTATTTTATATCTTCAAATAAAACCTTTTTATATACACTTCACCTTCTTTATTGTGTAAAGACTTCTCGTTGTAATACGTTTTGTACTGCTGAATTTTTCATTATGAAAGATTTTCTTTTAAGAAAAGCTGGATGACTTAAATGGAAGGGGATGAGGCCAGAGAGTGCTGAAATAAAGTTGATTCGACTTTATAACCAAAAGCAGTGAAAATAAAGCCGAATAATCAATTCTATCTAATATTCTAAAAAAATATTCCGGAATGGACTTAACCTTAATTTAATATCCAACTATAAAACCCTTCCGAGTTCGAAGTCTGGTATACAATTTATTAAAATTATTCTAGGAAAAGTTTTCGAGGAATTCTTGTTCTTAAGACTCGGGTCAAAACCAGGGTATTCCCCCTTTTTTTAAATATTTATGCGAGGTTTGTAATGACGCGGGATTAATGAGTTGGATTAAAAATAGATAGCCCTATAACCGTTTTATTTATTATTCTAACCGATTCTTCTAAAATAAAAGATACCGGCTGGTTCGGTTACGCTTTACTTCCTTTTCTTGTATTTCATTTTATTTTGGGACATTTTTTATTGGAAATAAGATTGAAAGGTTAATTCGACTCTATTTCCACGGCTTTAGGTTATAAAGTCAAATCGACTTTATTTCACACCGCCCTTCCCCCCTACTTAAAACCAGATATCTGGTGGTGGGAGGGAAAATGAGTTGATAAATAAATGGTGTTGCATAATATTGAAGTTGAATTTTTTGAACATTTAGATGTTGATTGTTCCAGCAGTTGTTGACTGAAAATTGTGGTTAAATTTTTAAATGAGCAAATTATTTTGTAGGGTTTTGGAACCCGGTGCGCACACTTCCCCCGCACAAAAACAAGTTTTGGGGAAAGAAATAAAATGAGAAATAAATTTTTTTTTTTTAGAAAATTACTCATTGAACTTTTTAAAGTTTTAAAAGTCAAATATATTTTTTATTTTGTCGATATTGATGATTGGTGTAAAAAAAAGTTTTTCTCTCTTTTGAAACCAAATTTCATATTATGAAACTCTTTAAAATGGTGGAATGCTTCCTTTCTGTATAGTAGAGGTAAATAAATAAAAATTAGATTGAGGGTGTTTGAAAACAGTTCAAGCATTATATAGTAGTAAGTAAATAAAAGTGAGTTGTGGACGTGTTAAAAAAAACTAAGGAAAAATTTAAATAAAATTAAAACGACTTGTAAACTAAACTATTATGCATATTTTGAATGTAAATTTTTTTTTAAATTTTTTCAGAAGGAAGGTTTTTGGAAAATTCATAGCTTATTTTTTGTTAAAATATTACCACATTTTCAAAAAAATTTAAAAATATTTTAGTATACATTTTAACTCTGTCCATCCCTATGTTTACAAAATTTCTACACCGTTTTTTGAAGCGCTGAATGTTCAACTGCTTAGCTTATAAGCCTGTTTATACCACAGGTACATGTTGGTACAGAGGATCATATCATATTCGTTGCAATTATTTATATTCCACATACAATTTAAATATGAGGTAGTACTCGTTCTTATAACATGCACAAACGTCTTAGAGTTTCAATAGATAAAATTCTATTTTTGTTTATATTGAAATATTTTATATTTAAATTATATGGTATTCTATATCTGTGAGTTATATTATTCAATTAAATTATTTGCATTTGTTTATATTCTTATAATAATGTATTTTTTTATTATTAATTATTGATTAAGTCATTAATTTGAACCCAATGGCGAATGGTAGCTGAGTCGAGTTGAAAACCTAAAAAGTTTTTTTTCACTTTCACAAGGATTTGAACTTTTTTTTTGCATGAAAGGTCGGCACTTTAAACACTTTGCCAACCAGCCATTAAAAACTGTAAAAAAAAGTTTCATGTTTGTAGTCGGATTTTCTTATGGAGCTACAGCCGCCAACCCAACCTCCACTTGCTTCATATTTTTTATAGCAAAAGTTCTCTATTCTATATTTTTTATAGCAAAAGTTCTATAAAGTATATTTTCAATTTGGAAATGCTAAAAGAACACTGCTTTTCTAGTGTATGTAAAATTATGTAAAATAAATATAGAGAATACTTTACGGTAATTTAATATACCGTTATGCGTAACTCAAATTATGTAAAGTTTTTAGCCCGTAAAATCTTCCAAATGGCTTAAGCCACAAACCAAAACTTTTGGCAGAAGTTGGATCCTTAGATATTAATATCAGTAATTTAGAGTCGTTTTTTGTGGCGCCTACAAAAGAAGCTGCAAGGGGTCCAAAATTGAAATTATGCTATTTTTAAACGCCTGGGTCCAAAACATGATTTTTGAAGTATTATATTAATATTCATAATTATATTTTATCAAGTTTTAGAAATTTCTCTTAATTTTAAAGTGCTGCTTTAAAATGGAGGAAGTGTTTCTTAATTTTTCAACCATTTTTACTTTTATTATAAAATTCTTAGATAAGACCCAAATTTTTGTGCAAGCCACAATTTAGGGAGAAAAGCGATGTAGAACCTTTAGAATCAGCATGAGTTTGCTTAGAAACATTTTTGGAGCCTTCCAATTTTTTAAAGTCTACAATGATTTGAAAAATTAAAAAGTTCTTATTTTTAAAAACTAAAAACTTATGCATATGTGAAGATATTAGGTTAGAGGTTGGCTTTCATGAAACTCTAGCGTGATATTTTGGTACCGACATCATAAAGGTTTTTATTAATTGTCTTGGTCTTATATTCTTAATTTGGATTCCATTATTCTATTCAAAACTAGAATTGATAAAAAAGTATATGATGATCCACTATTATAATTTTGAAAACGTCCTTCCGAAAAACCCAGGGTTTTTTTAATCACCTATTTTGATTTTTATTTAGTTTTATCAAATTAATATTATTCTGCAGTTAATGTGAAAATTGAAAACCTGAAAAAAAAGGAAAATTATTACTGAAAATGAACAACATTTTGGAAAAAAAACCAAAATAAATATAAAGTAAAACCAAAGGAATCTTGAAAAAACGTAAACTGTTGAGAGGAAGGAAAAGAAAATTGTTTATGAAAATGTGTATAGAATGTTAAATAAACTAAAGATAAAAGAGACGAGAGAATGAAAGGTGAGTAAATAAACAATTTTTTGTTTTTATTTTTTTTTTTATTTTTGGATTTGCTTAAAGCAACGTTTTAAACGCACACAATTATAATAAAATATAAATAATTTAATTATATCGTTATATTGATAGGAGTTTCATATTTATAGAAAGCTGATACTTTTAATCTGATATACAAGAGTTTTAGAGGACAGCAAAATTGAAATGGTAAATTAAATAAGAATTTATATTCTATAGATATATCTGTATTAGAAAACGTACCTCCTAGAGATTTCTGCATAGTAATTGATTTAAAATGGCGGCGGACATTTTACTAAAATTTAACTTTGTCTTTTCATGAAATAATCTAAGTCTTTGGAATTTAATTTGTTATCATTTTTGAACAGTTTAAACTTTGTTTGTATTGATACTTTCAATTTATTTATAGAATTTTTGGTCAAATTCAGATATATACTATATATATTCAGGCTTTTGCTAAATATATTCCGGTATTTACTAAACATATTCAGGCATTTGCTAAATATATTCAGGATTTGGCAAAACTTCCGCAAAGGGGTTGTGAGCTATCAAGATGACGTCATCACATAACGGTACTAAATATCTCAAAGTTTCCGAATATATATACCATTAGTGGCGATGGCGCCATCTAGTGGTCGAAAAATGCATTACAAAATGTTCCTAAGATTTTGTAGCATTTTTATTAAAATGTTATATTTTTCCTGTTAGTCCATAAACTGGAACCAACATCTTACAATATTGTAGGGCATGATATTGTCTTTCATAAACATCTTGTTTCATCTGGATCGGTGCTACCATTTTTGAGATATTGCAATTTAAAGTGAAAATTTAAAAAAAAAAAAAAAAAAAAATCCAACTTTCAAAAAAACTACTATAACTGTGAAATTTTCAAAAACACCCTGTATTATTATTATACTGTTAGAAAGGTCTCTTAAAACTCTTTCCAACGGTATATAATAAGTATGGCATATGTTGACAAATAGCCCCACCAGAGACCATAAATGCAAAAATGACGCAACAATTTTATTAAAAAATACATTTTCATACTTTATTTGTCATAAATTTATTTTGCCTTTTTGGCAAATTTAAAAATGTAAGAATGCATTTTAGGTTTGGATACAATATTGAGTTTGGTTCTGACAATTTGTTTTGAGGGATTTTGGAGGTGACAACCTCAAAGTTTTAAAAATTTTTTTTATTTAAATATGTATGTAAAAATATAATTAGAAAGGCCCTTAGGCTACAAAATCAGAAGTAATTTTATTTGTGAAAATAGAAGCAATTTAATTTTCCAAACTTTTTTATTTAAATAGTTAGGAAGGAGTTTTAGAGTTGGTTTCAAAAGCAGGGTTTTACGCTTTTTCCAGAATATTTATATATGTGTATATGTGGGATTCTCAATTAGGAGGGATTTTAGAATTGGATTCAAAACCAGGATTGCCCTCTTTTCCAGAATATTTATATTTATTAATTAGGGTTGATTATTTTTTGTATGAAATAGCTATGCCGAATTCTCATACCATTCTTTTCATTATAGTGTTGGATTCAAAATCTAGTTTCAATAATTGAGTTAGCGGGGGTTCGGGGGCGGCAGCCCCCGTAATGTAAATATAATATTATTTAACATGTTTTATTACAGTGTATTAAAAAAATTAGAAACTTATTAATTTTTTTAATGAATTAGGTATCCCAATTCTTATACCATTCTTTTCATTTTAGTGTTGGATTCAAAATCTAGTTTCAATAATTGAGTTAGCGGGGGTTCGGGGGCGGCAGCCCCCGTAATGAAAATATAATATTATTTAACATGTTTTATTACAGTGTATTAAAAAAATTAGAAACTTATTAATTTTTTTAATGAATTAGGTATCCCAATTCTTATACCATTCTTTTCATTTTAGTGTTGGATTCAAAATCTAGCTTCAATAATTGAGTTAGCGGGGGTTCGGGGGCGGCAGCCCCCGTAATGAAAATATAATATGATTTAACATGTTTTATTACAGTGTATTAAAAAAAATTAGGAACTTATTAATTTTTTGAATGAATTAGGTATCCGAGTTCTTATACCATTCTTTTCATTTTAGTGTTAGAATTTGTATCAATTTTACTATATGGCTTTATTTCGTAAAATTTTAGAAAATGATATGGCTTTATTTCGCATTCAAATGCGAACAACCTGTTCGCCCAACCAACGAAAGGGCCCAACGAAAGGGCTAAATAAAACGTTATACAGGTTGTTGGAACAGTATAAGCGTAATTTTATATCCAACTCAAAACCCTGTCAATCTTCAAAATCTTAGTATATAAATATTCTGGAAAAAGCGTATAATTCTGACTTTATAACCAACTCTAGGTCCTTTCTAATTATACTTTACATACATATAAATACCTCAAAAATCTTCTAAACAAAACCCAACTCAATATTGTATCAAACTATAAAGTACATTCTTAAATTTTAAAATAAATATTTCAAATGGAAAACAAAAAGGCAAAATAAATTTATGACAAATAAAGTATGAAAATGTATTTTTTAATAAAATTGTTGCGTCATTTTTGCATTTATGTTCTCTGGTGGGGCTATTTGTCAACATATGCCATACTTATTATATACCGTTGGAAAGAGTTTTAAAAGACCTTTCTAATGGTATAATAATAATACAGGGTGTTTTTGAAAATTTCACAGTTATAGTAGTTTTTTTGAAAGTTGGATTTTTTTTTTTTTTTTTTTTTAAATTTTCACTTTAAATTGCAATATCTCGAAAATGGTAGCACCGATCCAGATGAAACAAGATGTTTATGAAAGACAATATTATGCCCTACAATATTGTAAGATGTTGGTTCCAGTTTATGGACTAACAGAAAAAATATAACATTTTAATAAAAATGCTACAAAATCTTAGGAACATTTTGTAATGCATTTTTCGACCACTAGATGGCGCCATCGCCACTAATGGTATATATATTCGGAAACTTTGAGATATTTAGTACCGTTATATGATGACGTCATCTTGATAGCTCACAACCCCTTTCCGGAAGTTTCACCCAGGATTTTGCTATATATATTCCGGAATTTACAAAAGAAATTCAGATATTTTTTTTTAAGATTAATTTATTTTATTTTTAAGATTACTTTTAAAATTCAGAATTTTCCGAATTAAATTCCGATATTTTTCTTTCAAATTCAGAAATTTTTATATTAAGCTAGAAATTTCACTAAACAAATACAAAATATTTCAAATTATACAGAAATCTCTTTTAAATAATTTTTAAATTTTAATATACGTATGATTTGATTAGAAATATATAATAACCGCAATCAAGGTTTTTCATTGAAACAGGGGGTCCATTTTCTTTATGTCATTGAAAATCCAATTGTTACAATCACAAGAACTGAAGCCATCCTTTCACTGAAACGCACAATAAAAGTGAATTATATCTATTATATAATTTCTGGGAATTTGGAAAAAAAATATCTGAATTTTTTTAGAATAATTCTGAATTTCAAAAGATCTGAAAATATTTATAAAAACCTGAATTTTAAAAATAAATATCTGAATTGTTTTGGTAAATACCTGAATATATTTAGTAAATAACTGGTAAATGGCTAAATATATTTAGTGAATAACTGAATTTAACCTATACTTATATATTTATATTTTTTTTTCATAAGAGAAGAAAAAACCTTCAAAAGGCACTTGAAATACAAAATCCCCGGCAGTGTTAGGTTTCTTTTACTAAAAAAAGCCTCCAGCCGTAGTTAAAATAATGACATACGCATCATCCAACTTGCTTGCGCAATATAATGGCTAAGAAGTAACGATTAAGCATAACAAAAATGGGGGTAATGTGTAACCTAACTTAGAGGTGCGACTTAAAAAATAGGAGCGATATTTTTGAGTTTTTGTTCGAAAAAGTTCTACTCGGTAGGTTTGGGTTTTTGGCATACATACTATTTTTAATGTCTTCTGAAATGTTATCTTGTAGATATTTATAAAATATACAAGCAGCTTCTATATTGTGGCGCTGACTCAAAGGCTTTAAATCTTTTGTGACGTTGTTATCATTTATAGTACGAACAACTCCTTTTGTGTATCTTATCCAGATATTGGAGAGTGGTTCTGGGTACCTCAGCAGATATGTAAGAACTACACTCACGTCTCGAATATAGATTTTATAAATTTGAAGTAGGTTTGGAGATATAAAGCATTTCCTACTTCTAAATATTTAGAACTTGCCATGAGAGGACAAGCATTCAGTTAGGAATACAAAATTAGAAACCATTGTTTTCCTGACTGATATACGCAATAGATACTTCGTTATGATTCATACAGATTACAAACAGAATAATATGAATAACAAAATTTATAACAAACTGACTGACAAATAATAATAATCGAAATAAAATTTTTCACGGTTCTATAAAATTTTCCAAAAAAAATAAGGAGACCAGCTAAAAAATTAAATAAAAAAAAAAAAAATTGGTTCCTGTTAAAATATGAATAAAATTGATATAGCTTTAAATATAATATCAGTTAATTGAAAAAAAAAGTTTGAACGCTTTTATATGTCAGTCTTTTTCTTAAAATGGACCGTTGAATATTAATTAATTTTCTTTTTAACTTTGATTTTGAAATATTAAAAAAGCTAACTGATCTTTTTCTTCTTTTTATAGATACCCTCTATACGTAAAGTAAGTGTAGGGATAACTTAACTTTGGAAGGGTAGTTAAAATTACCAAAAAGAACCAACCGAGATATATGGAAAAGCATTTACACATTTTTAATCAGAGTCATCTCATAAATCGATATATCGATATCCGTCATGCAATCTTTACATGAAACTCATAATATAGGTAACTAATATCCAAAGAAAGTGGATATAAAATGGGCGAAATCGGACAATAATGTTCGGGATCTGGAAGCTTCCTATCGTACCAATTTTGTTTCTCTTATTTTCTTCGTTTCTCAAAAACATGAAATGAATTGGAGCCATGGTTCAGATACCTCCCACATATCTCCCAAGTCTATTCTCAAGCATATCTTCGAAATAAATAAAGATAAAAACCTGGAGTTTGGTACAAGTTTTGAGCTGTTTCCTTTATATTTCCGAAATATGAGACCAATTTAAGTAGTTGTTCTTTGTATCCTCCAATTCCTAATATCTGCTGAAATTTTATTATTCACAGATAGGGTATTATTTATTGTATGGTCTTACTGTTGTTTCGTTATTTGTTATTTATTAATTTTTTAAATAAGAAATACTGTAAAACCTTTAAAAGAACTTTTCTTCTAGTTTTATTCTTTTATAAAAAAATGTACGAAAAATCAATTCATCGATTTTTTTTTTGTTCCCACCCCTGACAAAAAGCAAGGCTTTGTTTTATGTCTTAAGGGTAGACATGTTTACTTTTACTTTTTGTCTTGTTTAAATTTTTTACCTTTTTTCTGTTGTTGTTGTTATTGTCTTTTGTTTTATTATAACTTTACATAATTAAATTCGTGTTAAAATTAAAATTAAATTGTTTTGATATTAAGTGAATCAAATAAATTACAATTTACTTTGTTGAATTTTCTTTTTTTTTCATTTATTTTGGGTTTTTCTTTAATATTTAATCATCTAAATGAGAGAAAATGTACAATAAATTATTTAAATGTTAAACAATTGTTTCAGCTGTTTTATTTAAAAACAAAACACCATAGAAGCAGAATACAAGAAAGAGATAAAAAATGTTAGTTACCTTTGGTAGGAAAGAAAAAAAGAGAGAATAGCTCTTTATTTAAATTATTTATTTAAAAAAAAAAAATGTTGATTTTATAAGGTAATAAAGAAATTTATATCATGAATCACGAACAAATATTATCTAAGGACGTATTATTTTATTTAATATATTATACACTATCTCTTTATACACTTCATGTTATTGGTTCTATTTAAATTATCTTTACCTTTTACTTTCTTCTAAGGTTTTTGAGTTATTTATAGAAATTTTAGAATAATTTAAAATATTTAATATCACTTCAATGTATAATGTGGAACATATAAAAGAGAAATTTGTTTGTTAGTTTGTTTGTCCTGGATTCACATAAATACCGCACTGGTCTGATTTGACATTTTCCAGGAATATTTCCAGAAGACTAGACATGGCTGCAGATCTTTTTAAGGTTTTTCGTTTTTTGATGTCGGGAATAAACGCTTTGACTAATTGACTTAAAACTTTGCAACAAAGGTTCCTCCTGGCTTGTGGGATTTATTGTATTTCTAAGATATTAAACCGTTCCGTTCCAATAGGACTCCAAATTTTTTTTTTTACTTCCTATTTGTTTTCAAATTTACTGTATGATTCTGCAAGCCCAATGGTTGTCAATCCAAATCGGTGTGCCAATTTGCGTTAAAAAATTTAGAGTCTGTTAATAGAGTCAATTCCATTGTCGAAGAGAAGCACCTATACAAAATTTCAAGTTAATCGGTCAATTCGTTTCTAAGTAAGATCAAAATAGCGAAAAAATCTTTAAAAAAATGTTGATCTGCAAAAGTTAACGCAATTCGACTAAAATATCGTGGTACCGATATGAGTTAAGAATCGCATAGTCTGTTAATAGATTCAACTAAAGTGTGAAAAAATTACACGCACATACAAGATTTGGATTGTTAAGTGGTTGACTCGTCTAGGACAAAATCGTTTAAAGAGATGTACCACAGCCTCAAATTGGTGGTCCATTAGAGCAAAATAGTTAGTCCAGAAGATCATTTGCGTACCCAAAAACCATTATATACAGTTTTGTAAAAGGTTTTTTTGCTGATCAGTTTAGGTGCTTCATCATAGGCACACATAAACCAACAAACATTTTTTATAAATTTTAAAAATATTTTGTAAACTCACCTTTGGGAATGGAATTGTGTATGATATCCAGGGCCAAGAAGAGGAATAAGTTCTTCCTATATGCAATTAAAATTTAGTATATAATTGTAGGAAACTTGCTTTTTTGGCATCCGAAAATTATCTTTTAAACGATCAAATATAAGCATTCAACATTATATTGCTGATATATATTTTCCGATTTTCTAGTTCACAATCATAAAGTAAAAATGACGTATATTTTACTGTACACCGTAATTGCTCTAAGATACCTTTAGGTACTTCAATGATACAATGATGATTTTTTTTTATACAACCATTGACCCCATATTCTATGGTTAGTTATATTAACCGATGTTAATTGAAAAGTTCTAAAAAAAGCTTTAAACGCTATAATATCATTTCTATTTTCAATATTAAGTATTCTAACAGGAAATACTAGAAAGTTTTATACAAACATATTCGTTAACTATACTTTAAAATTTATTTCTTAGTATTTCCATAAAGTGTACACTGTACACGTGTAATTTTTAGCACATTTTCAAAAAATTTTGTAAAAATGTGCCTATATAGCTTCACTCTGTCCGTCCGTCCGTCCGTATGTTTACAAAAACTTTTACACCGTTTGAAATAGAGAAAATAAATTTTAACCATGGGTAGTTTTTGCAAAAAAAATAATTTCGTAGAAGAATTTTTTTCTGTACCTTTTACGGGGCTACAGCCCCCCAAAGTTGGAAAAAGCCCTATATTTAAACTGTTATAACAAGAGTTCTATTACATATATTTTCAATCTGAAAACGGCAAATGATAGCTGGTTTCATAAACTTTATAAATTTTTTCAAGGCAAATGTTTAGGGTTGCCATACGGTACAAAAATTTAACATTACGCTAAACTCGATTTTCGCAAAATTTTTGGTCACACATATCTTCTGAACGGTTCAAGCTAGAGTCTTGAAATTGAGAGGAGTTAGATACTCAGAAATTAGTAGGAGTCGGTTAACAAAATTTTTTTGTCAAGCTCCCTATTTAGGAGCTATAAGGGCTCGAAAATTGAAATTTTGCTATTTTTAAACACCTGTAACTTGAATACCTGTCCAAATTTTTTTTTATTAATATACAAAATTTAAAGGTCCAACATTATATTTTAACATATGTTAAAGGTTTTTCTTAAATTTAAAAGGGGTTCCTTAAATTGAAGAAAGTGTCTCTTAGTTTTACCCATTTTTGCTTAGATAATAAAATTCTAAGTAAAATTCCAAATTTTTGTGTAATTCACAATTTAATTCCTAGAACTTAAAAAACTAGAGGATGAGGGGGGGGGGGGAAGTTGAAGTTAGAGACTTGAGAAATTTGGCAACCTTCCCCATTGAAGGGCTATAACAACTTTTAAATAAAAAATTTACTGTTAGCAGTAAATTTTATATGTCAGTAGTAACTATTTCCAAGTAAATATTTCAAAAGTTAAACTCAGTATGTAATACAAAATAATTTTGAAAATTTGCTTTTTTAAAAACCCTTGGTTTTTTTTCATCACTTGTTTATTATATTATTAAAATTATATAATTTTCACTTATTTAGAATTACAGTTATGACACTCAATCTTTGTCATCTTCATCTTTTTGAATAAAATAAAAGAGCACTATTTACTACGCTCTCAAAATATACTTGATATGAAAAAGAGAGTCTGAAAAACTTGTTAAATTTTTTTCAAGACATTCGTGTTTTATTATAGATATGATTGTTTAAAGAATAAAATGAAATTTTAGTTAAATAAAAATAAGAATAAATAACAAAAAAAGCAATTCAATTTTAAATATTAATTGTTTAAATTTTTGTTTGTCCATTTATGCTCAAAGGGTCATAAACTGCGCCTAGTTTAAATTACTGGTTAAATATCATTCTAAAAAAAACGAGGAAGAGTGTAGTAGGGTAGAATGTGCCAGCTATGCGATATCCGTATGACTGTAATATATGCAATATATCATCCATAATTATCATGCATAATTACATTTGGAAAAATTTTAAATGGTAGTGACTACAACTTTCAGATGGTGAAAGATTTTGTATATCTCGGTTGTCAAATGAAAACAGAAAGCAGTAACACCATGCCTGGAAATTAAGCATAGAAGAGTGCTAGCCAACCTTTATTACTTTCAGTTAAGCAAGCACATGCGGTAAAGAACTCCTAGTAGAAAGATAAAGATTCCACTGTACAGAAAACTCATTGTACCAGTTCTGACACATGGAGACAGCGACACAGTTGCGATCTGTATGAGCTGTACGAAGATACTGATCTCGTAACTTGGATTAAAATCCAACGATTACGCTGGTTAGGTCACATAATAAGTATGAACGTTGATGCTCCAGCAAGAGCGGTTTTTGGCTCCAATCCGTAGAGGGTAAACGCATGTCTAGGTCGCAGAAGAGGTCGACCACATCTTCGATGGAAAAACGGTGTTTAATCAGACGTAAGAATGCTGAATATTGTTGGAAGTTGAAGAGAAGCTGCGCAAGACAGAAGACAATGGAGGAAGGCTTTGGACTCGCCTCAAAAATAATAACTGGCATAACAAGTAAAGTAAAAAGTAAAGTAATGTAAAAGTAAAATTTTAAATACACAACTTGTTAGACTTTCAGTTGTTATGCTCATATAAAAATAGAAGCTGTTTGATAACTGCTCGAAACCACTGGACTACCCCAAATAAATTTTGTACAAACTTTGGCCATAAAACTAAACTAATATTGTCAAAATTTCAAATATCTAGCTTTATCAAGTATTGAGTAATTTTCATATACAAAAAGAAGTTGTATGGTAGCTACTCGAACCAGTGGAGCAAACCTGCTAGGTTTCAATAGCGATGGCGGCTTTGCTTAAAAGCGAATTTGTTTTAAAGACGAATTTTGATTCAGAATCTTTGCATTTTTACTTTTTGAGTTATCGTGCGAACAGACGGAATATTAACACATATAAAGATCGATTGACTTTTTGTGGCAAATTTAGTATTAAATCCTTTTGACCTATAAAAGAATTCTTTGTCATACGGGTATAAAAATTATATTGAAAATTAATTCAATTTAGGAAAAGCAAATGTGCCATAAAGCTACAAACACAAATACAAATCGAGCACGTTTTTTCTGCATACTTCTAAAAGCTGTCATATAAAGTCTTTCTTTTCTGCTTTACAAGTTACTTTCTAGGAATTACAAGTACTTTTACTTATTTAATTTTACTTCTACTTAAATTTTGTTAGTACAGAATTCTATGTAATACTCTAATTTGAAAAAAGAATAAATATCACTCAATGTGGTGTTTAGTACGGTATTTAAGTGAAATTTTAATCAGTATTATACAGGTCTGATTAGATAACATTAATTGTAATGAAAGTTACTTTTCACAGTAATTTTCCTTGAAAAAGATTTAGAATACTGTGGGCGGATCTCGACTAAAACGTCGGATTCTTAACCACTACATCAACGCGGCCCGAGGAGAATTATTTAAAATGTGATGTTATTCTTTAAAAACTTCAATTTATATTCGTGTTAAGGGGCATTTATATCGGAACTGCAATGAGTTATAAGAGCTTCTGTACGAGCATAACATAGAAAATTATATACATGATTTTAATAGAGATGTTTATATCGGAGTATCGCTTTGACCAAATATAAATAATATATAATTTTCTACGCTATGTTCTTATTGACGCCCTTATCACTTATCGCAGCTTCAATACAAGAGCAGCACCCTAACCAACGTATTCCCGAAGTATAGGACGTTTCTATTTTATCAATATTATTCCTAATTCTACAAAACAAATTTAATATACCTACCCAGTATAAATTTGAAGCAGAATATCTTCAAAATCCCTTTAATAACACATAACACAATTTTTTTCTTAGGATATGATTAAAAGTGAGAAGGAAAAATGAGAGAAGAGAGATTAAAGTAGATTTCATAAACATTAAGAGCTTCTCTAATTACATTTCTGTTCAGTTCTTAGTTGTATAGATTTGAATTGTAAAAAAAAAGTTACTCTAATTTTTCCATTGTTTAGTTTATATTAGTTAAACTAACTATTGTATATTCTTATGTTGATCCTTCTGCATATTATTATTAATTGAATTAGATGGAGGAAAATGTAAAGAAGAAAAAAAATTATATCTTTAATTCCGAATTTTATAACAGTTTAACATGCCTAATATCAGACCGAAAATATGCTTAATTATTTGAAAAGTGTTAACAAATTTTAGAACTTTTCAGTTATATTAAAACATGCGAAAGTTAGACTGCAAAATATTTTTAAGGCAATATAATCCAGCCCTGAAGAATGGATGAAATTTACAAGCTTTTTTTGATTAAATTTTGTTATCAAAAAATTCGAATCCAAAAAACAAGAATTGGCCTTTTTCAAATTTACAATTTTCCATATAAAAATATGTAAATAATCTGGAAAAAGGGGAATACCCTGTTATATGTTATTTATATGTTAATATTTTGGAAAAGACGGTAACCCAAATTTATAATCAACTGTAAAATCCCATTTGGTTTTTAAATATTCTTAAAAAGTTTTCCAGAAATTCTGGTTTTTAAGAGTTGGGTTCAAAAATTACGGTATTTCCTTTTGCCAGATTTTCCAGATTAAGATCCTTATCAGTTTTTTTTGCTATTGTAAATTAGGAGGAATCTTAAATTTGAACTCAGAATAGGGTATAGGGTACTCTATTTCCACTCTTCTTGGTTATAGAATCGAATCGACGTAATCGAATAAATAAATCTTCTTTACTTGATTTAACGCTAGATTAAACATATCGAATAAAATTTGTTCTGTATTAAGTTTTAGTATAATCTGGTATAAGGTGATAATGCTCTAAGGTTAATGGTTGAAATAATAACTATCTCGGTCGAGAAGGTCCTATATTTTAAATGAAAGTGTACAAAAACAAAATATAGTAAGCTTTGCTAAAAAAATTTTCTTTAATTGTTTATTTTTTTATTTTATTTTTTTTTTGTGTCCTTTAAGAAATTTTACATGTGCACATTTTATTGTATAGAATATTAATACTCTAGGGACGAACGATTTTGTGGTCATTGTTCCATATAAGTATTCCAAGTAACAGTGAAAAAACACCATACAAAAAAAAACCGTTTTATATTCCATTGGTAAAGAAGAGATAAGATCCTATATCCAAGGTGCTTTTTAATATTGAATCAGAAATAAAATCCCGGAATGTTATTTCTCAATTGGTATCACTTTCGAATTTTTGAGAGTTATTACTCAAGAAGCCCTGAAATTGTGAATGTGTTTTTGCTCAAGAAGTTGAATATTGAATTAAAAGATTAATAGGATTCCGGGACTTTACTTCCCAAAATTGCTGTAATTTTACATTTAATAAGAAATAACATCCCGAGTGTTATTTCCTATACGTTTGCATATTTTTTTTTTCATTTCGCTGCGCGATGAAATAAAGGGCTTCCATTTACAATTCCAATCTTACACGATTTCCTGCTGCTATTTATGCATTCTGCTCTGAGAGGTTGCATTGGCTGAGCTCGCTTATTATGGTACGGCTCCAGATGTTACTTCGGTACCCGCGTCTTCTGCTTCCTTCAGGGTTTCACTTTTAGGCCGTACAGCTTATTCTGGTGTTTTCTTAGCATATGCCCATTAACCTCATTTTTTTTCTTAGTTGCCTCAGGCCAGAAAATTTTACAGATTACGCGCAGACAGCGTTCAATGAAGATCCGTATCTTCTCAACCATTGAAAACTTTTGCTTTTTGAAATTTGGAAGAAATAAAAAATTGTGTTCGAAATCACGGAACCTCTTTACCAGGATATTTATTCGATTCAAAATTCTGCAAAAGGGGAGCTTCCATGCTTTTGCATTTATAAGATCCCTACAAAATATTCTCTTTATATGAAATATATATGGTCGCAATTAAATTAAAAGAAAATAAAACGCCGGGGATTCATTTCTCAAAAAGTCGAAAGTTAAATTAGAAGAGAAATATCACTGGACCTTGTTTAACAGCTCCATATTCCGGAGTTCAGTGAAACTTTTTTTTTGGGATTATATCTTGTATTCAATTCTGATTTATATTTTGTTTTATTTTCATTTACCACCAGTTTATGTGTGATTAATTGAAATAATGATTTGATTTTGGATAGTTAAGGGGCCGCAGAAACAGTGGAAGTGGAAGAATAAGATTACAACTTCTTGTTTTTTTTTTGCAAGTAATTTGCTCGAGAGAAATTTAATTATTTATTTAGTCAAAAGAAGTATAATAATAATATAATACTATATATAAGTATTATAAATATAACTAAAAAAAACTTTGGTATGAAATGGAATGAAATGAAAATGAAATGGAATTATAATTAACTAGAATAAATTAATGAATTAAATTAATTAATGAAGGTTTGTAGGAAGTTTTTTTTATTTTGTTTTATTATATTTTACTTTTTTTTTTGGTTTCATTTTACTGACATTGACTTTGGTTTATAAATTTAAGTATATTTTAAGACATTTTGCTGGAAATTAATAATAGCCAAAATACTAAACAAAATTAGTTTAATTCTATTATAAAAATTGAATTAAAGTTATATAAAATATGCAAAAGAGATAAATACCTAAAAATAGGTGTATAAGTATATTTAATTTAGTTGTGTGTGGCAGTTATCCTAACCACCAAATATGGGTGATATCTGACCGATAACTCAGTGATAAAGTGGCGGCTATTCAATCAAAAAGTCACGGACTCAAACCGTGATCAAAAGAATAAAGTGTATATTAGAATAATTTAGTAATAAGTCCAAATGGCAAATCGGCAATGGATTAATATTATCAGGCAGTACTTAATATTTGAGAGTGACACTCTCAAACATATGGCAGTCAAATAATATCGCCCTGCGTAAAAAGTTTAAAATATTTGAAACAAACAACAAATCAGTACTTCTATACGGCTGTGAAACATGAAAGGTGACCGCCAATATCACCAAAAAGTTGCAGACCTATATAAACCGTTGTCTACGCCGCATCTTAAGAGTTGGTTGGCCGCAAATAATAACCAACACACACCTGTGACAAAAAACGAACCAAAAGATGATTGAAGCCGAGATCCGAGAAAGAAAATGGCGATTGGTCCATGGAAAACATGGAGAAGTGCTGTTTTAAAAGAGGCAGAAGCGCAACGCAAAACGTGGCTACAGCAAAAAGAAATAGCTGAGGATCGTGAAAGGTGGAGAGGATTTGTTGACGCCCTATGCCCCACCAGGGGTTTTAGATCCAGTAAGTAATTAAGTAATTTACTATTGTCTGGTACTACAAATAAATAAATATCAGCGATAAAATGAAAACATGGCAGAACTATACGAAATTTAAGTTTCTATCTTTACTAATTTTGAAAATATATATGCTTTTTAGATCCTAAATGGTTCGTGCCAGATACCTGAACCATCTCGTCAATTAAATTTCAAAGGAATGACATAAAATGGACAGAATACTCTTATACCAAATTTGATGTTTCTAATTTTATTATTTTTAATTGTTTGTAAGGTCGACAGAGATGTGCGTGTGGTATTCGAACCAACAATCCAATTCATTTTAACATACGAGACAAATTTACAAATTTCAAGTTACTATCTTTAGTCTCCGAGATCTGTTCCAGTCATTTACAATCCCCATCTTATTTTCCATTAGTTACCTACGGTAAAAATTTCATCAAGATATTATTAGTTTTTTTTGTTATCGATGATGAATGAATTGATATCGCTATGGTGACACTGAGTAAATATTTATTTACTTTTCTATACCAAGCTAGCTTCTTTCGGTGGATACAAATGCCGTACCAATGTTAATGTACGCGGTGGTAGAGTATAAAAAAGTTAAACAACACGTTTTGTAAACATAGCCGAACAACCAATTTTTAAAATTAAGAGGGATTTATATATTTGTTCCGGATCCCAGCTAATTATTTTTGAAATTTATAAACTTCAAAATTAAAATTAAATCTTAAATAATTAAAAAACGGAAACAAGGTCAATCAAAGTTCTTGATTTCGGATTTCTTTCAGCATTCAAAGGACATTATTATCAGTGAATATTTCCTTTTGATCTTACTTTTAAGTCGAGATTTATTTGATTTAGGATTCAGTAATGAAGCATTAGAGAGCTACAGATCTTTTTTAACATCCTATTCTGCATATAATGAAATCCTTAAAAACTGAACTAAACTCTCCTAAATAAATATAAAATAACTAGCTGTTGTCCCGTCACAGAATGACGGAAGGTCAAATTTAAAGAAGAACTTTTTCTAATTAAAAACTATTTTTAATTTCATTATTTACATTATGTTAAAAGTATGTTAAATAAAATTGCAACCGTTTCATTTTATATAACGCATATTATGCTTCGATTCTAGTAATAGGTACACAAAAAATAAATAAATGTCTAATATAATTCCTTCTTGTATCTTAAAAACTTGAAGATGAATAAGTTAGTTAGTCTACTTTTTATATGTTTCGTGTTTATAAAATTTTGGGGTCGTTAGTTCAAATCCCTTCTTGGTATAATTTTTTTTTAATTTCAATTATTATTTTTTTTTTATTTAAGTGAGTACTTGCTTAAATTAAATAAATTAATAAAAGATTTAAAAATTTTTTTTCAATAATGATCTATTTCTCCATTCATTAATGTTTTGTATATTATATTTTTAAAAAATGTTGCTATACATTCTATATCGTTTCCTTTGTTTCGATTCAAATCGGAATACTTGTTTGTTGCTAACATTCTACAATGTGTACTCAACATGCTAAATAATGTATCTATTATTTAAATTTACGAAAATTGCATTAAATAAATGTTGATTTTTGAATTGAGTTTTGCAGTATCACAAATTATAAATTTTATTTGAAATTTTTTAATATACCTAACCTAACTAAGTTTAAAAAAAATTTATTTTGTTTGGTTTACATAGTGCATTGAACCAGGTATTGTATACCCGAATCCACCTTCCCAACCGTTAGTCGTTACATTATTTTTTTCCATTTTTAACTTTTTTTAAATAGATAAATAAATAAAAGTTTATGAAGGAAGGGATGAGAGATAGTTGAGAGCGAGATGAGGGGAAACTTTGAAATTACTTTAATACATTGCTTGGCTTATTTGGTTAAGCAAACCAAGCAATGCATCAAACAAGGTTACCACTTTACTACAATTGTAGTAGATTCAGTACATTTTGTCCTCTCTAAAAATTAAGTGTGTACTTTTTCAATCTAATACATTTTTAGGTACTTTTTTTTCCAAAAGTGTACTTTTTTAAAATAACGCTATATATAATTTACATTAGAATATAATTTGTCAAAATGTTCGTAAAATATAGATAATATTAAATTTAAAACTTTTAAATGTCTCTTTTTTGCTTCTTGGGTAATATTAAATTATTATAAATAAACATGAAAGTGAAAATATATACATAATAATGTGAAATTATATAAAATTAAAAATGTTAAAAATAATTTGGAAAGCTACATGTACTTTGAGCTCGCTGATTATATTTTGACATTACTTTCCCTTCCACACAGCAGTGCTGCTGCAGAAAGGGCATTTTCTTATTTAAATTTAATGTCTTAAATGTCTTACTATTTATTTAAAATTTCCAGAAAATCTTCTGCGATTTTTAAAACTGAAATGAAATTATTCATATACTAATAAATAAATTTCATTTCAAACAAAATTTTTTTTTTTTTATTAAAAATAAATAAAATATTTTTTGGCCCGCTTATGATAATTTATGATATTTTATTTTCTAAAATAAAACACATCCAACAAAACATTAATATTTTATTTTTTTATAATTGAACACATCCAACAAAACACATTTAATTGAATGCGTTTGTTACACCTCATTCTAGACAAATATATTAATAAAAAATTAGGCATTAACTATAGTAGACAATATTGTTAAAGGTTATGCGTTTAATGATTATTACTGACATCTATTCAAAGGAGCCTTACTGTATTTTTAAAAAGAAACCAAGAACAAACTAATACTATTTTACTCTAAGCTAACTACATAATATAAATATTAATGCATTTTCGAATATTTAAAACAGAAAATGTCTATCTTTGGCTCCCAGTAAATTATAATAATATTTTTTAATAATTCAGAATCAGACAGGAAAATATCAAAATGCGACGCCATGCATATAGTAGTCTTCAAATTTGAAGAATTAAATTTAATTTTTGTAAAAAATCAATGTATTTATAAAACTTCTGAAAAACTAAATTGGAAAGAAAGAAAATGTGTTCTTCCATTAAATATAAAAAAAAATCCAAGCAAAAACAACGATATTTTCATTTATATAGACAGGAATTGGTATAAATATTTTATACAATTGCGGACATCCAAAATGATAATCCTAAAAAGATCATAATAAACTATATCAAATATTGAATGTAAAGCTGTTAGGCTCTTAAGTCAGTATAATGGTGACACCGCTGATTAGAGCACAGGTGATTAAAAAATCAAGACAGAATCCATATTCTGGGAAAATCTTACTAGTTAATCTTGATTAAATAGCTGCCTCTAAAAGCGTTTCTTAAAAATCTCTCATAACATTGTTAATTATTTAAGCGTTATTATGTTACGGTGTTTTGCCCTAATTATTTTAGACTTTAAATTAAAAGAAAATTAAGCTAAGTGAGTCATAAAATTCAAAAATTTTCCATTTGAAATAAGTCTTAAACCCCAGATTAGGAACCTTGGTGGTGTATTAAGTAATCATCGGCTTATTAACCGATTAAAAAACAATTGGTTGCAAAAATTTTTTGAAAAATAATTTTTCATTACCAAATCTCCTTGGTGACCAAATATAATTTAAAAAAACAAAACTATATATAACATTAACAAAATGAATAATACTAATTAGAAATTAAAAGAGTGTATTGGAAATGTTAAATCCCATTGAAAGTAGAAAACACTTTAATTTGGTTTTCAACTGGGATCAGCTACCATTCGCCTTTGGGTTCAAATTAATGTCGCAATCAATAATAATAATAATTTATAATTATATATCTTTAAAAAATTTCATTAAAAAAGCCATATAAACAAATGTCAAATATAAACAAATAATTTAATTCAATAATATAACTCACAGATGTAGAATACCATACAGCCGTCCTAAGAAAGAAATTCGTTTCTATATTTTCCTGGTTTTAGGTAATTTAACTTTTAGTGTTTTATATTCACGCATCGTTATGTTAAATTATTTTTGAATTTTTGAAAAACAAATAGTTAAATAAAGTAAAACCAATTTTTTCGACTTACCAAAGATAAGGTAGTATTAGGAGTTCAGAGTTAATTTGGCCATACGACTTGTTTGCTAAGCAATACTAGATTTATTAAGTTATTAAAGCTTAGCTAAAAGGAACCAAATTAAAAATATATTAACAAAATTTTATTAATTTCACTGAATTTGCAACGAGATATGTGACATATTTTCTTAGTACAAAGTTGTGAGACATTTATCAGATGCCAAATATTCCATTATCTCGAAAATTCGCTTTTGGCGCTTACGACTTCTTTCCTTAGCACGGAAAAATTATTACGAAATTAACAAATTAGAATTGTATCTATTGAAAATCTAACACGTTTCTACATGTTATAAGGATTAGTATTATTTCATGCTTTTATTGTATGTGAAATTGACACCCTGTTCCAACATGTAGCCTTGGTATGAATAGGCTTACCTATTAGCTTTAATATTGACGCACTTAAAAAAAATAAGTAGTATGTGGAAAGGTATTTTATATTTATTATGATAAATTATATTATTTTATTTAATATGATCTAACCAGGTTTTAAACCCAAGACCATTCGCTTGAAAGGCTGACGTCCTAACCACTATGCCACTGGTCGGATCCATTCATATTTAATATTCAATTTTATTCAATTTAAAATAATTTAATTGATTTTTTGTTTAAGTAAAAATTACCAAAACTGTAAATAAACACTTATGTAAATATTTTTAAAAGTTAAAAAATATAAGTATATACACATATTATATATATATATTATATATATATAAATTTTTTATGCGAATTGATAGATAGAATGACTATTTCATTTTGATTTTAAACTTCCTTTAGAATAAATTTGAAATAAATTTGTTCATCCTTTTCAATTCTTTATTAAATAAGAAAAAAAAACATTTCTGAACAAATACATATATATTATATAATATGTATTACATATATATAATAAGGATTTAAACTTTAAAGCATGTTTATAAATGTAACATCTGTTAAAATTCATTTTTTTGAAGAGAAGAAAAAAGGAAATTCGCACGCATTAAACACTGAATTTTCTCAAACATATTTTTACATATTCTTATACTTATACATATAATATGTATATCTATATGTATGTTATGTATATATATATATTTAATATAGTGTTACTTTAATATTTTTATCAATCAGTTCAATCACAAATTAATTTAAAATAAATATTAAAAAAAATAAAATATAGATAAAATAAATTTAATGGAGGACATTATTATTATTATTTAAATATTAGAAAAAATTAATATTTTTTAATAATTATTTTATTTATAAAAATTTAAGTATGGATAGTTATAACTAAAGTTTTAATTGTATAAAAATCTTTTATTAAGTCTCTAAATTTAATTAGTAGCAGTTTTTGACAGATAGGTAAAACATTTTGACATATAAATTGACAAAACAGGCAAAACCGCTATTTATATTTATAAAATAATACATTTTTAAATTTTTGTTTTAAAAAATAGAATTTATTTTAGTCACTACTAAAAAGTACTATTATAGTATTAAATTTATTAGTATTAAATTTTAAAGTCGACATTAAAAGCCGAAACTAAAAACAAATCTCCTGAAAAACCAATACCGGAATCAAGGAATTGTTATGGCATGTAACTAAGTCTATTTTAAAAGTTCAATACAGGAATCTTCATTATTTATTACGAGTTGGTATACAAGGTCTTTATTATAATATTGCAGACATCTGTAGAGAAATTAGCAGAGGTCTGCACATAGAGCCAAACTAATATTGCTCGACGTATATGTGACAGTATGATTACAATTAAAACTATTTAAAATTTAATAGCTGATTCAGCGACCTCGTTGGCGCAGTGGTTAAGTACCTCTCGCGTCAACCATGGGTGTTCCAGTTCGATCTCAGCTCAGTTTATAAGTTTTTTTTTTAAAAGATAATTAGGTACTGAAAAATGTAATTTAGATTGTATTTCCCCCATTACGATCAAATATAATATTAGTGTAATGTAATTGAATGAACACAATAAATAGTATTGATATAATCTAATAATAGTATTCTATTCTATCCTATAATGATCTAAATAACAGATGATTTTAAATATATTGCTTAATCATTTATGACTAGACTACAATATTCATTTGACATTGCACTTGACATTTACCCATGAACCATATTTTGTAAGTCATTTGCTTTGTCTAAATATCTCTAATTGATCATATTTAGCGTTCATTTATGTTGGAGCTGCGATAAGTTATAAGAGCGTGGATAAGAGCATAGCGTAGAAAATTTATATTGTTCTTCGATGATCAAAGCGATGCTCCAATATAAACACCTCTATTAAAATTATGTATGTAGTTTTCATACGCTATGCTCTTATCGACGCTCTTATCACTTACCGTATCTCCAATACATACCCTTACAGAAATTAAAATACCTTTATACTTAGATATACTAAAATATTTTTAACTCTGTGACACAGCTGTGTGTTTTGGTTTGAAAATTAAGACTTTTCTATTTTAAATCTTTGAGAAGTCATAAAATGTCAAGATATTTGCAAAAATTGACTATAGCATAACTGTAAATTAAAGTACCTATTGCAAACCTATCTTTATGTTTCATTTACTCATAAAGCTCGTTTTGAGGTTTTCAGATTTAAAATATTTTTAATAGAAGTTTTGTCACAACAATTTATGCATAGGGCTTTTCCAGAACTAGAGCAACGCAGGTCGGCGTTGCTCTAGTCTTATTTTAATTTTCCTTTTTCTTAACGCGTTTTCTTAACGCATGGAATTACGAATGAACAGATTAAGACTATATAGGCATTTTTTTTCAGAACTTTTTCAGATTGTACTAAAAAAAATAACTTTAACCGTATTGCGAAAAAAAAAAAATTAAAAAAAAATTTGTTGCATAACATTTTTTGATTATTTTTTTTGGTAATCTATTTTAAATCGCATATCACAGTTATTTCTGTTTGAATATAATGTCATCGTTTATAAATCACACGATATTCAAAATATCTATAGAAAATTTTCTATATTCTTAAATGCTACTAAATCACTTTTTTTTTATAACGGTATGGATTTAGTTAGTTTTGATTTCTTTTTTTTTCATAAAAATACCAGGTAACGGTAAAAGATTTATAATAAAATTTTTTTTTTTTAACTTTTTATATTTATATAGGTACCTATAGATACATACATATATTTATATATATATAAATGAACCAAATACTTAAATTGGAGCATATTATATAAATGTTAGTTTTATTAGAACATTTGTACCTATTTTTATACCCGTATGACTATAGGTCGAAAGGGTATTCTAATTTTGCAATTACGTTTGCGTCACAACATAAGGAGGAGGAAGCGTAGATATAGACTCGAAGGTATGGATCAGACCCGAATCGTAAAGTAAATCGAGCTAGCTATGAAAATCCATCCGCTAGAAGAAGCTAGGATTCTCAAACTATTCATCCACTTTGCTCTACAGATTCGAGTAGGTGCCATACAACTTCTTTTTTATATGATAATAACTTTATACTTGGTGCAGCTGCATAATTGAAATTTGAACAAAAGTAGTGTAGTTCTATGGCCAAAGTTTGTGCAAAATTTAGTTGAGGGATAGTGCAGTTGGTTCGAGGAGCTGTCATACAACTTCTTCTTTATTAGAGCATTACTCTATACCTAAAAAAGCTGGATATTTGAAACTTTGTCAGTAGTAGTTAACTTAAATTGCCAAAGTCTGAATAAAATTTCGTCGGTGTTGTGGAACTGGCTCGAATAGCTGTCTTTCAATTTATATTTTCTTAATTATTAAAGTTATTAAAGTCTAATAAGTTAGGTATTATACTTTTGCCAATTAATTTTGGATGATAAAAGCAATCGGATGTTAAAATGTATATTTCACGCCCATAGGAGTACCCCAGAGTTGGCACAGTCAACTCTACTAAACTCTTCTTCGTTTCGTTCTATTTTAAACTTCCTAAACTTCAAAATTTTTTTTGAAATCTAATGATAAGATTATAAAATTGTAAATCGATAAAGATAACAGCTGCATATATCTAGTCGACATGTTACTGTAGATATTTTTATTCCGTTTTGTTAAAAAAAACTAAATATACACGTATAGTTAAGTTGTATATAAAATTTATTATAAATAGATAAGTATATGTGATAGAATTAGATTATATATTTCTGGGTTACCAACATCACTGTACAGCGTAACCAAGGTTTCAATAAAATAAAACAATATAATCTAAAAGCTTGAAAACTTTCTAAAGTTGATGTGAGAACATAATCTCAGGATAATAGTAAGGATAAGATAATACCTAGTACGTACTTTGATAACTTTGATATCTACAGATTAAAATTTAACGGATTGGACAACTACTATCGTAACCACAATCTAACATTTTGATTGATTTTGATGTTGATGGCTATCTCTTGAAAAGCCTGATAAAGCCTGGAAAAGTACAGGCATGCTATAGTTGAATTTTAAGCAGGAAAAATTGGAGTTGACCTTACGTAACATTCTCGTAATTGGTTTTTTTCAACCATGATGAGTCCTGTGACTACGGATGTTCAACTGTTCAATGGATCTGAGGTAAAACTTAGATATCAGGGCATAATCTATTCTCATTGATTATTTGGTGAATAATTAAGTTATCCGCCACTAATCTGCGAGTCATAAGACAATGAAGATCAGTCAGTTCTGATAAGGTGGTAAATTATGGTAGTCGGACCATGGCTCTTAACAGAATAATTGGAGATAATTTTCATTTAATTCATCATATAAAACTTTGTAGCAGTAGGAAACTTTTATAATATTCTGTATTATATCCTGGCTTTAATAATAGTTGCCATTATTCATAGCATCCAGTTTTAAATTGCGTTACGAAACATCAGAGAATTTTCTTATGTCGCAAATAAAAAAAAAAAAAATTATAGTTGTTGAAATAAATCACAAATAATATAAGAGGGAAAGAGAAAAATAAATGATTGATCAGAATCAAATAAGATTTCGATTTTTGCAGTAGTAGAAGTTATACCTACCGTGTATAATAATTTGTAAAATGAAAATATTTTGATTTTAAATTCGATTGAATTGTATTTAGTAGGTATATAGATACTTATATAATATGTGAATATATAGCTATAGATATTTATGATTCACATGTATGAAAAAGATTTATTTCTTTACGTTTTACATTCATATTACAAATAAAAAGATATTTATTATATAAAAAAAAAATAAAAATATAAAAATTGAAATATATTTTTAAATTGTGATTTCATATTTAAATATTATTATAATACAAATTACGAAAGAAATAAATAAGAAATGATGGAAAGTATTAAAATATTACACAGTGTGCTTCCTTAAATAGTTGAGGATTTACCGTTTGGTAAATATTATTATATAGAATCGGAGAAGAGGATTTACCGTTAGGTACATATTATTATATAGAATCGGAGGCGCAATTTTAATCCAGGCAGAATCAAATCTTGGAAATGATCCTTCAGAATAGTTATAAAGCTTCCCCTGCAGGCTCTCATCTTTACGATAGTTGTTTTGGAGATATTCAATCTTGTCAACTATATAACAATTTTGATTCATTTGACTTATTGAAGTTTAGCATTTAGTTTAGGTTTGATCACTTTTTTTAAATACCTTTTGCAATCCTTGAAGAAGTATAAGTCATTCGCTAAATAATTTTGAATAGGCTTGAGTGTTTAATTGTTATAATCACAAAGTCGTTGATTACTGGGATGTAGTTATTGTATCATATAGTGATAATCTAACACAAGAGTTTTCAATACTTATATAATCTAATTTTATGTTAAGTTATTATTACACAATCTTACAATTTTTAATTTGACTGGGCCTAGAACCCGAGACTTTCCACTTAAAAATTTGATGTTTTTACACTACCGTCATGAATCAGATATTTGAAGTAAACAGAAACTTAATTTTCTTTCTAGATTAGAAGTCCGACTCTTCATTATTTGCATAACAGACCATTATATTGGTATTGATATTAGATTAGAAGATTCGAATCTAATGGATTCAGTATGCATTGGGATCTTTCCTATAATATGGGTTTTATAAAATAATTGATGCTCTGGAATTTTGAAACATTTTCTTTCTACCAATCTAGGCTCTTAAAACAATACCATAGTAACTCATCAGTTTCTGTTTTAAAGATTCAATTGCATTCTACGTCAAAAAAAGATTGCACTTGGAGTTTTGCAATACAGAAAATTTACATCACACTCTATCAAAGGAGTGTCGAGTTGGAATAAATCCTATATATTAATTTAAATTAATGAATTAACATCAACTTTGCTGTTTACATTCATTGATGTTACTTCGTCTGTCCATTGACACGATAACTGAAAACTAGTAAAACTAGATTGATGGAAATTATTAGCATCTGGGAAAATAAGATAATGGACTCGGATTCTGGAAGCTCCTGAAATAGTCTAAATGCAAAAGAGCATTACTTAAAAACCAGTAACAGCTCAACATCTCCTTTTGACACAGAGTCGCCTTTTCACGTCTTTTCAAAAATCATGTTAAGAGTGGGGTTTCTTCAACGATATCGAATTTTACACGTTATATGATCCTACGAATCTGATATTTACTAATGTGATTTTTGTCTTTACCAAGGGACATGGAAAGATTTGAAAGCCTCCTGCTGGAGCTGAGTGTAGTTCCTTTAGGTTGTGTGCGACTTTAATACAGCAAAACCACAACTGTTGAACTACTGTTGAAGCCACAACTGTTGAAGTCAACTTAAGGATGAAACCTACTATGGCACAAATATACAGCTTGGTGTTGGGGAAATGGATGTGAAATAATTATTAGGAAGTGGGAAATATAGAATTATGGGGGATGAGGAAAATTATTTGAAATATATTTATCATCTATTAATAATATAACAACATAATAATACCATATTATACCTAATAATAAATTCTTTCTTTATATTTTACAAATTAAAAAACAAGATGATAATAAAAATTATTACTGCGCAATAATGATATTGGAAAATTTAAATTTCATTAAATTAATCTAATAATAAAGAAGAGAATTTCATCTGGTGACGGAGGAAAATTTCATATATGATATTGGATGTGTCATTGATTATGTTCGTAATATTAATGTATATAATATGTATATCATGCACGACTGTTTAACTTGATGAGGGGTTATAAAACCAATAAAATAAAAAAAATATAAATTAAATATTCATGAATCATAATATATTATAAATTTTCAATGAACCGAGTTTTTTTCTCATTTTTTTGCTAAACCAATAATGGTATCAAGTGAAATAATTAAGAGATTAGTGATGAATTGGTTAAAACTTTTCCTTTTATTTAAAAAAAATTATATATGATATTATATACGAGGTGATAATTAAAATTCTAATAAGAATGATTTATGGTAATTTGAGGAACACATATACATACACACATTTATTTTAAGATGCCATCTAATAAAATTTCAAAGAGTTTTTAAATAAAATTTTGTGTAAATATTTAAAATCGTAAATTTCAAGGAAAACCTTGATAATATAATATGTAATAATATTAAAATCACAACTCACTTTTATTTTTTTTTCATATTAATAGATTTGGTATTATAATTTATTATTTTAAGTATTATTTTCATAAATTTATTAAGGTCAAATAAATTATACTTATATGAAGCAAGTACAGTTATCAAATTCAATACTTAGTCTTTGTTCATCATAACTACATTTCTACATTCTCATTACTAACTTAAGGAGTTCACCGAATTAATTTTTAGACGTCCTTGTCCGTTTTGTAAAATATGTTCTTGTAAGTAACCAACTCAACACTTAAAGCATGACACTTGTTCATGACACAACCTCTCTATGATCTTCAATGCTATTTGAATATATTATCCAGATAGTTCATATTTCTAACCACTCGTAAGAAACCTACCAAATACCAAGTCCAGAAGCAGATTTAAATTTGGCATTCGATACTTTAATCACTGTGTATACCACCCAGACGATGTAAATAAAACATATATTTTTCTTTAGTGAAATCCGTGGGCTTCCGTGGGATCCGTGGGTTTCTTATAAGAAACCAACTCAACACTTCAAGCTCAACACTTGTTACTATTCTATTATACTATTACAGATAATTTATATTTCCAACAACCTGCAAGAAACTTAACAAATACTAAGTCCAGAACCAGATCTAGATTTGGGGATTCAATACTTTAATCACTGTATACCACCCAGACGATATAAATAATATAAATATTTTTCCTTAGTGAATTCGTGGATTTGTGTAAATTTTAATGAAGAAAATCGAAAACGGGTTCCATTCCTGAAACTTCCGAACAAGAGCACCTGAGCATATCAGCGAAACCAATAGGGATATATTTTTTAAATTTGGTACGAGGATGTACTGTCCTGCTACTTTTATATTGATAAAATTTGTAATGAATTTAAATGGCAGCCCAGGTATTTCGTACAGTCCTATCAAAACTTAGCATAATATCCTCAAAATTAATAAAAGTAAAACTGTGAAGTTCTAAAATAGAAATTTGAAAAACTGTTGTATCCTGTTTCCTTAAATTTGACATTAATTGGAATGGTGTTTCGTGTAACTTTCACACATCATCCGAAACGCATCCAGCACTGTAATTGAATAGAAAGCTTAATGTTTGGTAAGAGATGATTGTATCCTGTTTCGAAGGTATATGTTATGTTATATATCTTCGAAATTAATAAAGATGAAAACCACAACATTGGTGCAAATGTTTTCTGTCCTCTTTAAATTATGTTTCTAAATTAAAGACTAATTCAAATTGTGGTTAGGGTACATTTCACACACAGCCCAAGGACTTTATAAATACATATGTTTTCTCTTGAATTATAAGATATAACTGTATCTGTGCGTCTACGTACTATATTGATTATAGTTTACCTTTAATATTGATTATTGGTTATTCCATTAATTTGAATCCAATGAGGAGGGGTTACTGAGTCGAGTTCAGATACAGATAACCAGATACAGATTTCTTCACTTCCAACCCTATTGAATGGAAGCTGGGCACTCTAACAACTGTCACACCCAGGAGTTTTTTCATAATTTGAAATTTTCAGACATAGGTTGCTTCGGAAAAATGTTGTTTCATTATTATATATCAACCCTATCAATGTTGTCGTAGCATCCATTTGAAATATCCATTTGAAAATTGGTAAATTCATATCTATGATCTTCATATTTTTTGTAACGGAGGCAACAAAATTTTCCAACATAATTTTTGTACTTAAATCATAAATGATTTAAAATGATAATTTTAAGGCAGTTTTATTATGAACGCCTTTATTATATAATATAGGGAGGTAACTACATTACATTTAATTCTAAAATAAAATTAATCGAAAAAATTCTTTGCCGTTATGCAAAGCAACTTCATTTAAAAATGTTTTGAAAAATTCTTAAGCTGTTTTGTATTATAAATTGTTAAATGTATCCATCTTTCTTTATTTTAATTTGTATCATATTAATTTCTTTTGATGACATTGATGCTAAAGATAGAATTTTGTTACAAGTATTTTTGTTCCATATATTAAAGGTTTTTCTTCTCTTTTAAATTTAATATATCTTCAAGGTTATCTCAACTTTTTCATTTAATTTCCATCACTTTTCCTTTTTTATTATTTTGCAAAATTTTAACTAAGGAAACAAATTTAGAAAAGCGTTGATATAGTCGGCATATATTACAATTTAAAAACACGTCTTCTTATTGATCAAATTTCACAGAAGAAAAAATTTCTTCCCGCAGTTGTAATATTTAGACTTTGTAATACCCTTCACCCTGATCCTGAATAGTATACACTTCCCATGAAAATTTCTATTGACAGTTATATGAATTCACGTCGATTTGTACGTATTTGTACCAAACTTCAAATTTGTAATATTATGCTCTTTATGTTTTGTTAAATGTGTAAGAGGTCCGCAACCAACATTTCAACTCAGTCCAAACTCTAGGAATACAAGAATAACTGGAAGAAACCTCTGTGTACCAAATTTTAAGTTTTTTTTTTGTTCTCCGAAAATATATTCGTTTGCTACTAATTGAATCTGAAGCTTCCAAAATCCGAACCCAGGTTTGGATTTCTTCAAGTTGTAATAATAGCCTTTCTTTTATCATTAGCAACCTACAGAAAACATTTAATCAAGATATCATAATTATTTTTAAACGTTTCCTATGTACATATGTACGTCCCTAAATCGACTCAGGAGGTGATGCTGATCCAAAATATATACACTTCTATATATATCTTGCCTTTAGGTGGATACATAAGGGTATAATAACCAACGTTAATGCACTACTATGCCTATATTAGGTGTAGGGTATACAAAACAATTCATATGTAAAAGAGAAGGAAAATAATTTTTGTACTCTTTTCAATTATATGTTACTTTTTGGAATAAAAAAATTTGAGTAATTTCTCTTCCATTCTTACAATGGGAAGCAACATTGTATTTTGTTTTAATCTCATTTTGTATTTTGTATTTTTGTTTTTTTTTTTTTTTTATTGCGTTGAATTATGTCATGATTTTTCATTATCTTTTTCTGTAATTTTTTATGATATTATTATTGTGTTTTTGTAATTTTATTTTTCAAAGTTGTCATTATACTTTTTTTGTATTAATATTGTGTTCAGTGGTGAAGTGCTGAAGTTCAATTACTGTTTTAGCCTAACTTGGAATCTTCAAAGGTGTACTGGGCTTAGTGCATGATTATAATATTATAGCTATACCATCTAGTACTTTAGGTGGACTATTTCACTGTGAATGTGTTTAGTTTACCTTTAACTCTTTAATCAAAAAAGTTTCAACTTTTAAGTATGTACTATATTTAGTCAAATTAAGTTTTAATTAACTAAATAGTTTTTTGAATTAGACAATTCGAAAGGAAATCTCTAATCCATTTTACAAATACCACACATAAACCTAAAGTCCTGTATTTTCCTAATAAAGCATCATACCGGTTCGATGGAAAGCCTAGAAAAATCGATAGCCAAAACATTAGATTCATCAGAATACTGGAGATTCATATTAAGCTTCTCGAAGAAATTGGTCTTAATATAACCTGATAAATGTCGGGCTCCGAACCCGTATTGGCTATCATGAAGCAAAACCCTGCCGTGTAGGTATTTTAAAAGCTTTTGGTTAGCAATTACTCTTTTCCATTTCTTGTAAAGGACAGAAGTAATAGCAATATATCGTAGTGTCAGGGATTATATTCTTAGGAATTGCAAAAACATTTGAAACCATCCATTGGATAGGATAAATACACGAAGTAAAGGAAAGATCAAAAAGATTACGCAGAGGTTTTGATTAAGAATTTAATTCGAAAAATTGCATGGCGTGTCAACACAGCTAAATCTCGAATCTAACTACAGTAGCATTGAAACTGATGTAAATAATTTAATCTCCAAACATTTTTTAAAGAGGGCACTTGGCGGAATATTGAAAAAAAAATTAGCAACTATGTCTTTACAACCTGTTAGGTACCTAACACTTTACAACCTAACACTAGAATTGAAGAACAAGTATAATAGACCCATCGAACTCGATGTTATATAGTCATCTACAACTGAACTGAAAGTATAATAGATGCAAAGAAGTCTTCTAAAACTACGATATATCGCCAACAAAGTTTGAGGCTTTAAATTAAAGATAAAAGAAAATTGAACGTTGGTGGTCGATATTTGATAAGAACTTGAAATTTTAATAATACCGAATACAAGCATTTAACTTATATTATAAGTATATTAAATTTTTCGACTTATCCTCCACCTCACATTATTTAGTACTCGTATATCTAATGTATTTTTTACTTTTCTTTTTTATACTTTCTTGAGAAATTATTGAGTGGAAGCATAATAACTGTTTGTTTTTATTTTCTATTTCCATAACAATTACTTCCTTTTTATGTAAAAATTTTTCCAATTTTTCTTTTTCAAATTTTCTTTATACCGTTAGATATTAGAAAAAAAAACAAAACATTTGAGTAAAAATTAAAAACAAAAATAAAAAAATTAAAAAATATATATTATATGAAAATAAAATAAATAGGAAAACATTAAAGGTCTCCAAGATATAAAAAAAAGAAAATGGAAGGGAAATAATAATAATAATGATATAAAAAATAAAAACAAGATGAAAGATTGAATTTTTCATTTTTTTATTACATTTTTTTGAAATTCAAGTTTTTATTAAAGGAAAAATTAAAAAATAAAAAATACATAATTCAATAAAAATCGGATCTTTAGAAGAAATATTTTATTATTCCAAGAATTAAGTTTTCAAGTGTTATTCTTACGTATTCGTTAAAAACATATTTATATTCGACGAATTCTTAAAATTTTTTAATAAATAAAATTTCTATAGCTACACATGTGTCATGTGACATATAAGTGTTTATCGCCAATTATTTTATTAGTTGATGGTATTATTTAATTTGCTTCTTGATGAATACAAAATTTTCATAAATTAACTGGCTGATATCCGGTGAGCATTGCTGCTCCTCTCAATGTGTTTTAAATTGATTTTGTGTTATTGAAAAATATTAACTCAGAAATTACATGTGATGTAAATGTCATATATAGAATGCAATATTGTTAAAACGAATATATATATCGTTGTGCGCATATTATGATTGTAAGTGCGCGAATTTTATGATTGTGCGCAGAAAAAGCTTCCGTTTGATATACAGAATCATTAGCGTTGTCATGGTGGTTCATTAAGGTAGTCATAGCTTGGAGTGGAATTTTGTGGTAATTACAGGAGAAGAAGTAAGTATAAAACACTTGAAGTTTTATGGCAACTATGAAGCTAGCGCCACCTTATACAATACAAAATATTAGGATCACCAAATAAACATACGCTGTAAATATGGCTTTAATATGAGAATTAATTTAGAGGTGATGAGCTTCCACACAAACGCACCAACGATTTGAGATATTAAAATAAAAATCGGGCGATGTTGCTTCGATAGTAAATTATTTTATTTAATAAATTATTAAAGTTTAAAGAAACCTAATCTTAAGTTATGAATACAAAAACATGTGTAGGATCAACAGTAAGACAGACAATTTTTTCAGATAAGCACATTTAGGCGACTCATAATATTAGAAAAAAGAGTCACTATAACTAGTGTCAAAAAAATCTATAATTAAAAACAACAAATTAGTAATTTCCGAAGTACAAAAATGAGACCTTGAAGCTTTCGTAGTTTTATATTGAAAAGTGTTTCAGGAGCTGTCATTTCTATTTCACTTAGTGAAGAGATAAAGCTTCAATATTCCGATAAGTGGTATAGTAAAACTAATGCAGAGTAATTTAAGCTTATCCAAATATGTAATATACTTGAATGTTAGTTGATGACGCAGAATGCGTCAAATCGGCTTGTCAATCTTCACGATCAACTTTTTTCTTCTAATGACTCAGAATAGGTTTAAATAATGAAATACTTCATCTTATTATTGCTGTGAGCTTATTCTTGATTATTCTATTAGAGGACAAATGCTATGTTGGATTTCGTCAAAAATTGTGTCAAAATTGTGTGAGATTCCTACGCATTTCCTCAAATTTATCGGTTAAAATAATCAAATAATATTTGATTGAAAATAGCATTAAAAATAAAATCTTTTTCTGTTCTTATGCCCGTATGACTATAGGCCAGAAGTGTATTCTAATTATTTCAATTACATTTAGGACGGAGAGAAGGAGGGACAGTAGATATAGACTCGAAGGTATGGATTAGATCAGAATATAAAAGTAAATGGATCTAGCTATGTATGTTCACCTGTCCGCACGATAACTAAAAAATAAAGAAGCTAGGATTCTGAAATTTTCACAAATTCGTTTTTATGCAATAGCTGTCATCGATTGAAAATCCAGCAAATTTGCATGAAGCTTTCAAGTAGATGCCATACAAACTCTTTTTTTATATGAGTTCATTACTCTATGTCAATAATAATTAGCTTTAATGGCCCACTTCTGATTAAAATAAAGTTTGTGTAGTGGAAGAGGTTTGAGGAGCTCTTTTTCAACTTATATTTTCTTTTGAACATAACTGAAAGTCTAATAATGCGTGACTAATTGGATTATGTAATTTAAATAATATTACGGTCATACGCGTATCCCAAAGTTGACACAGTCCACTCTACTATACTCTTCTTTGCTTTTTTGTTAATTTAAATAAAATTACAATGATTTGACAACCATTTTTTTGTTGGAATTTTTTTTGTTCCAAATTCGAATTCAAACTTAATTAATATTTTTAAACAAAAAGAGCTTACTAAAAATAAAACAATTGGTACTTACATATCAATCACCTTTAAAAAAAATTATACATAAAAAAAGATTAAAAACTTAATATAAAAAAAAAAGAAAATTTTAATTGAAAATCCATTACTTTTTTATTGAATTTTTACAAAAAATCGTTATAGAAAATAAAAACAAAATTCTATTTTTTAGTTCAATAGGTATACGTACAACAAAAAACAAACAACGATTCGATTTTTAACAAAGAATGAAAGAATAAATCTTTTTAAAAATGTTTTCCTTTTAAAATCCTTTCAAATCTCTTAAGACTCAATTTTCTCCCTGATAGTTGTACTGTTGTTTTATTTTATTGTTGTGCATTTATTTTTAGCAAATCTTTACCTGGACAATTAAATTTTCTTTTCTCGGTGAAAGTGTAAAATTTGCTTTCAAATATTTTATTGAAAAAATTTGTATAAAGGGTATCGAATTATTGTTTCGACGAATGTACAAAATAAAACTTTGTAAGGGCAAAATATAATATTATTTTTTCTACGTAAAAAATTAACACCATGAATGTAAGATCGTAGTACCTAATGGGTAGCTACACTTTTCAAATATTCTTCTATTATTCAATATAGTTATATGTAGGTACACCTTGAGATTACCTGGTATTACAAAATAATTCGATTCCAAAACATAAAAAAAAAACAAGCAAAGTGTTTTTTTTATTTTTTTGTTTTTAATTAATGGAAAAACCAGTAACGATGGAAAATTGATCTCTTCAAAATTCAAATTTAAATGTAAATTAATTTTTATTTTTCTTTGTTTTTTTTTTGAAAAATTTCACTCCGTTCTTGTTAAAGAATACTTATATTTTTTCGAATGTCAACAAAATAAACAAATTTGTAAAAGAAAACAATAAGAAAAAAGTAAACAATGCAATTAGAGTTTATTTCGTTGACATAATAACGGTATTTCCTCTAACATTATAAATGCTATATTAAGTAACATTTTGCTTACTTTAATAAAAGTTTTTCAAAATTTTATACATTTTCTTTTGATTTTTGGTATTTTATAATGTTTAAATGTTTATTATAGGACTTATTTTGTATTTTTCTTCTAATGGATGCATTAACTTAATAACTACGACAATATCGACAGCTGATATCGATTTAAATTAATAGAAAAATAGTACTAAAAATTTAAGTACCTATGTCTATTGGTAATAACTTAGAAATATATTGGTAATAACTTAACACATTCGCCTTAATTGCAGGAAATCCCGTCATTCATGCTTCCATTGAAAAGATAATTGCTTCAATGCCCGTCATTATTTATATGGATTTGTAAGTGTGGAAAAATTTAACGATTTTTTCAGTCGGCTTGCTAAAAATTGAATGAATTTTTTAGTTGGCTCGCTAAAACTTAAGTGACAGAGAATGTGTTAATAGGTAATTAAACTCTTCATTTACGTTAACCTAATGCAATACTTTTACATAATATTTAAATCAAGAGGTAAAGACGATCATACTTGATTTAAGTGTAAATGTTGATTTAAATAATGAAAATTAGGAAATAATGAACTGATTAATTAAAATAAGAAGTAAGAGAACACAGCAAAAGTATACCTAAATTTTCAGAAACATAATACTCAATAATTACATACAAAGGTGATTTGATTGTTTGGATTAAATAGACATGAAAATTTATAAATGCTAAGATATGAAAATTTATGTATGCGGTCTGATAATTTTTTTCTTGCATTGCATTCGAACAATATGTCATACATAATTTTATTAATTTTTTTTTTAATGAAAAATATTGTCAATTTTTTACCCAGAAATCGAAAATACTGGAGTTTTACGCTTTTGGAAAAAGTTTTCTATCACTGATTATAATCTATTTTAATTTAATTTTACTATATCTTACTTCATCATCTTCTTTCACTACACTCTTTAGCTGCACTCTTTATCTACGAAATTTCATCTCTTGTACTTATAATTCTAATTACCATCTATTTCTAACATTTTTTTATCAAATATACGTACTGTTATAAGAGTGGGTTTGTATTCTTATATATCCAATAATAAGTGGTGTAGGGTCTGAAATCGCAGTTTAGTAAATCTCGTTTTCACAAAATCTCGGTTAAGAAAATCTCGTTTAGAAAATCTCGTTTTAGAAAATCTTGTTTTTCGAAAATCCCGTTTTTCGAAAATCCCATTTTTTTATATTCTGTAAAAAGCTGATAATTATGGTTTGGATACAAACCTTGACTTGGGAGTCAAAAATCCTTAAAAGATTTCACAATTAAAAACGAGATTTTCTTAAAAAACGAGATTTTTCAATAAAAAACGAGATTTTCTGAAACGAGATTTTCAAAAAACGAGATTTTCTAAAAACGAGATTTAAAAAAAAAGATTTACTAAACCGAGATTATGGAACGCTCCCTAATAAGTGGTTCTGACGAAATAGTCGGACTGACCGACAATTATGTCACCATCAGAGAAGATATTTCTTTTAAGAAGACAAAATTAAGAATAACAGTAAGATTTTATTAAATAATAAAGAAAAACATTAGTTAATTAAAAAAAAAATAAGAAATAATTTTTTACTTAAAATGAAAGTATAAGATTCAAATTAACTAGAATGAATATATTATAACCTGTAAATTGTTATTCAAGAGCTTGGTGTATATATTATCAAAAAATGAAAATGATCCTTCAAAAGTACAAAAACAAAAAAAAAAAACAGAAAGAGAAAGAGAAAGAGATAGTAAACAAATAAAGTAATTAAAAATTCAGCGATAACACTTAGTACATACGAAATTAAACAAAGAATAAAAAACAAAAATTATTGAACATTATTCTATAAAACATCCCACGCAATCAATATACAAAAAAAAATTATATCTTCATTTAATGGAAAAAAGATACAGTTTACTTAGTCAACTTAAAGAGAATTCATGAATAAATTATATCTTTTTATTTTGTTTTTTTTTTTTTTTAATTTCGTTGTCTCTTTTTTTTTGCCTTCTGTTTTGGTTTTTTAATAAAAAATATTCTTGGAAAATTTAATTAAAATTTTTTTTTTTTTTTTTTTTATGAGAAATAAAATTTTTTTCCAACTTTATTTTTTTCTTGTATTGGTATTTGGTAGTTTCAGTAATAAACTTGTAGTAATGTTATTTACATTTTATGTTACATAGCCGCATAGATACATTATGGTAGGTAGATCAGATATTTATCTGTATTTGATTTGGTAATAATCTGCTAAGTAAAACAGAAATTTGACACAAGTATAATAATTTTCAATTTTGTTTCAAATAAAACTTAAGAATTAGATGAAAGTCATCACATATCTTATAAGTTGAATTTTTGAAAAAGCAAGATAAATGTTTATATTAAAAAAATTTAAAGATTTGTTTTCGCAATCTATATAAAAGCGAACGTTTGTTTGAATATAGCATATAGATTCCTAAACTGCTCAGCCGATTATCTTGGAAATTTGTATATAACGGTTTTTGCGTATACGAAGAGTGCTTTGGGGTAAAACATTTTTTTCTAACTTAATAGAGTAAAACTTTCTTGAAATAACATTGAAACTTTTTAATATTTTTGCTCAATTTTTTTCTAATAACATCAACTTTAATTAAAAGCCCATTGAGAGGAGTAGCGACGCGCACCGGGTATTAGCCAAAATTTACTAAAATTCCCATTCGATCGAGTATTTAAGTATTTGTATAAAATATGTCTAAGAGTATTTATAACTTACCCTACCTTTATTTTAATACTTATAAAACCGATGAAAGAATTCAATTCTAAAACTACAAAAAAGTTTGCACTTACGTTGGCCATAGCTTGTAATTACTTATGGGAAAATTTCGGACACCAATCTTTTTTAAATACATAATATATAGCTATTCTTCAAATTAAAAAATTTGTTTTATGGCAAATACTCGAATCCGCTGAGGAAACAGTTTTTATTTGGCGAAAACACTCTTACATACAAATGAATTTGTGAAACTTTAAGAACTCCTTTACTTTTTGAGTTATCATACAAACTGACGGACGGCTAGATCGACTTACTTCCCAATTGTTGAATCGATTCATAATACTCTTCTATTTAAATTCATCTCGTGTCCTTTACAACATCACAAACATAATTTCAAATTTAGTATACTCTTAGAACTACTTTCGTACAAGTATAATAAGATCATCATCTAAACTCAACGTTTAATATTAATCTCCTTTCACAGAACTTTTGTTGGTATTATCTCCTGCTTACTGACAACACTGACATGGCTCTTGTCAGCATTTATTTACAATCTACTATACAATCTACTAAGCGACATCTATTATACCTAACTAAATTAAAATTTTAATTACTAACCATAATAATCAATCAAATCTAATCTTTTATATAATCCAAGAGCAATTACCGTTATTTACTATGCTTGGAAATATTTTAATGGTCATCTAAATGCAATTGTATACAGAAAAAAGTGTAATACAGATACAATTATTCACAGATAGAGTTTTTTTTTAACAAATACTAAATTCAAAAATTTCCTACCACATAGGCACCTATAACAGTAAATCAAAATTTTCTAGTCAAAAGACCTAATTAATACTAAACATGGTAATTTTATATACAACCCATTAATTTTGAATAGATATCTTTTCCATGATTTTACATTTTAATACACAAATCGCCTTTATATACACAAAGTATGTACAAAATTGATGAAAAAACCTTTCAAATTAGTTTTAACTAAAGTTTTTTTTTTTTACAATCTCTTTCCCTTCCTCTCCCTCACTTTCTACCTCTTCCTCTCAATAACTCTTCCATGTCTAAAATTAAATGTTACAATTTACAAAATAAACCCTACAAGAAAACATTATTATTTTCAAGAATAATTTAATATTGAAAAATTTTTCCAGTTTTTTTAATGGGGATTCAATTTTTGTGGTAAAAAAAAAAAAAAAAAAAACAAACCATTAGATAGAAAACAGCAATTAAAGAATTCTGATAAAATTGCAAAACTTTCAGGAAAACTTAAAAAAAAAACAAAAAAAAAAAAAAAAAATATTTTTCAAACACTTTATGCGAAAAAAAATAAGAGAGAGAAAGAATAACAACAAAGTATACTCGCTTTTAAAAATAATCAAGGATGGAGATACAATTTAACATTCATATTTTTTTTTTATAATAATCGCTTTTCTCTTATGAATTTGCAAGATTCAGAAATTTATATTATTAAACCTTATGTCTGAAGATATATATATATCATTTTTAATATACACGTATATTCATTCACATACAGAAAACGAAACGAAGATACTTATGAAATATTTAAATTTTTGTAGGCATTGAAAAGCATTGCATAAAACAGAAAACAGTTACAAACATCCTGTATTCTAATAATATTCAAGAACTACCCAACCTACTACTACTACTACTACACACTTAATATACATGAAAAAATAAATATTATTTTTCATTAGTATTCATAGTTTGTATCTGAATAAACACTATACTCTATAATATATACTTATATAGATATTCGTATATATTACTTATATATAGTTTACATACTTTACATACACTTTACAAAAAAACACTTGTTGTTGTTATATTGCTACACTGTTCTTTGTTCGTTAAGAGTCCTTTAGTTACAAAAAAAAAAAAAAAAAAAATTGAAAAAAAAAACAAAAAGTAAGTACACGATGAGACGTACGTTATACATATTATATAAAAAGAAAATTCATGAGATATTAAATGAGAGGCATCACTACTTAACCGTACTTTACGTTACACTTCGTTAACTAAAAGTAATTGCAAAGTTATAAAAAAAAAATACTGTTTACATACGAGTACATTCTTAAGATATAATTTTAGATATTCGAGTACACGAAAAGAATTATTTTTTTTTTTTTTTTTTTTAAATATTTTTACATATATATTAGTAGATATATGTATTTATATGTATATATATACATATTTTTAGGCATTGAAAAGGAATTAACAAGAAATGCAAACTTTAACTTAAATATATTCAAAACTAAAATGTTATTGCAGTTAAATGTAATTTATGCAGTTTTGTAAAAATATTCAGAATTTTGAAAAGTAAGCATATTTATTTTCTAGTACCTATTGAAAAACAATATTTTAAACTAATTCTAAAATTTGGGATACATTCGTTCTATTGGATTTTAAAAGTCTTCAACAAAAGTGTTGGTCAATATAAAAAAGCTTGAATATTTTTTGTACAGTTCTTCTGATCAGGGTTAAGGTAGTGCTACTCTCCGGTAGGAAATTCACAAAATTTTACACAATATTCTAGTCCATTAAGTAAGTTAAGTAATCAAGTTATGGAAATAAGTGACATGTGTAGGTACACACAACACACATTAGGAGAAGCAGTTTACAGAGAAAATTAGCAAGATATAACACCACATTCAAATTAATATAGTAAGTGACATGAGTAAGTGATGTGAGTAAGTGACATGATTAATGATGTGAATAAGTGATGTGTGTAAGTGGCATGAATAAGTGATGTGAGTTATTGACGTGAGTAAGTGATTTAAGTAAGTGACGTGTGTAAGTGATGTGAGTAAATGGCTTGAATAAGTGATGTGATTTATTGACGTGAGTAAATGATGTGAGTAAGTGACATGAGTAACTGATGTAAGTAAGTGCCGTGTGTTTGTGTGATGAATAATTGGCATAAGTAAGTGATGTGAGTAAGTGACATGAATAAGTGATATGAGTAAGTGACGTGAGTAAGTGAAAATAATAATTGAAATAAGTAAGTGATGTGAGTAAGTGATGTGATTAAGTGATGTGAGTAAGTGACATGAGTAAGTAATGTAAGTAAGTGCCGTGTGCTAGTGATATGAATAAGTGACATAAGTAAGTGATGTGAGAAAGTGGCCAGAATAAGTAATGTGAGTTAGTGATATGAATAAGTGACGTGAGTAAGTGATGTGAAAAAGTGACATGAGCAATAGATGTAAGTAATTGACATAAGTAAGTGATGTGATTTAGTGATATGAATAAATTATGTGAGTAAGTGACGTGGGTAAGTGATATGAATAAGTAACATGATTAAGTGATGTAAGTAAGTGACATGAGTAAGTTATATGAATAAGTGACATAAGTAAGTGATGTGAGTAAGTGATGTGAGTTGGTAATATGAATAACTGACGTGGGTAAGTGAAGTGAGCAACATACAGTAACACATGGAGTAAATTCTAAAACTACCACGGGGTATAGTTTTTCAAATGCTTTTTGAAGATTTTTTCCTCCCATAACACAAAAGAATTGGGATGGAGTCAAATTTGGAACAGTTTTCTTTTTAGTTTTAGGAGAAATATCGCTAGAAAGCAATTTTTATGCTTGTAAAATATAAAAACTTGGACGGTTTTAACAAAAATTGGAAATTAATGTGTTCCAGGAGTAACTTTAAAAATTCGTGTAAAATCCGTGGAATATGCTTTTTCATACCTTAAAAAATCAACGCCTCAGAATTTCTAATATATAATATACAAGAAAATAAAGCAGGGACTGGTATTCTGTAAAACAGATTTAAGAGAAGTCAAATCCGCACATACTTAGGGCATATTCCACTGTTATTAATTACATTCTGCTGTCACAACCAAAAGGAACAGGCGTATGTGATTCCATGTTATATGAGACTGTTTAATAAAATAATAAAATTTATTTTTACATTTCTTGAAGCCTCCTCTGCTTCAAGCACATTTACAATAAATTTTTTTTTTTAAAATACTGTAAAAGAATAAACAGACAATATTGACATTTTTATATCGTTTTTTTTCTTTGGAATATTCTTTAGATACTTCAAAATTTTGTAAATATTATAAAATAATTTTATATATTTTATTTTTTAATAAAACATAATTATTCTAATGGAAATCCATAGTTAAATATTTGAAAAAAAAAACTAAAGTTTACTTAAATTTGTCATAATTACAATAATTAAAAGAAAAAATAAAAAGATTTTTAAATGGATTGAATGTAATTTAATAAAGAAGTTCTATATAATAAACATTTATTTAAAGATTTATATGTAGAAAAACTTAAATATTGAAGTACAATTATAATAATTTTTCTTTTAAACAAGAAAACATGTACGAACTGTAGTTTTTTAATAATTTACTTTCCTTTTTTTTGTTCAAATTAAACCAGTTTAATTTTTCAAGTTCAAAATTAATTTGAGATTAAAAAACCAAATAATGAGATTAAAAATTTAAATGAATTGTGGCATAGGTTTAATCCAATCACTGAAGACATTTTAAGGCACAGTGTCTAAGAAAATGATCTCATACCTAACAATATAAGCTATTAGATTTTCATAGACTTATAAATTTGGGCAGCCTCCGTTGTCGATATTTATACCCGTATGACTATAAGTCAAAAGGATATACTAAATTTGCCATTGCGTTTTTGACGCAGAGATAAAAGGGGGGTAGATATAGACTCAAAGGTATGGATCGGATCTAAATCGAAAAATAAATCGATTTAGCTATGTATGTCCGTTCGTCCGTCCTCTCAACAAATAATGGAGAAATTTATACAAATTCGTTTTTATGCAATAGCCGTCATCGCTATTGAAATAACTCAAAAAAAAGGAGAAATTTTCATAAGTTTGTTTTTATGCTATAGCCGTCACCGCTTTTGAAATCCAGCCATTTTGATCCACGGGTTCGAGTACATGCCATACAACTCCTTCTTTTATATGAGCATTACTCTACACCTAATGAAGTTGGATGTCTGAAATTTTGGTAAAAATATTTAAGTTTTATGGCCAAAGCTGCTGCAAAATTTGGCTGATTTACTGCAGTGGGTTCGAGTGACTACAATACAACTCCTTTTTTTATATGAGCATTACACTACACCTAATAAAGCTGTATGTTTAAAATTTTACCAAAAGTAATTAACAGGATGATATAATGTTTATATTACGATCATACGGGTATCACAGAGTTGACACAGAGCACTCTAATACACTTCTTCCTCGTTTTACATTAAATTACTTAAATTAAAAAACTTTGCTGTTTATCATTTCTTAAAATTTTAAAGGTCCACTAGAAATAGAAATGAATAAAATAGTTTAAGCTGCGCAGCTTTCTGGAAAGGTTCATCCCGTTCTTTATGCAGATTTAATTCAAAAATTTTAATGGAAAACTTTAATTCACTCTTACATTAATTTATTTTACAAGGTGATTATTATACTTGCGACTGGGCAGCACACTGGTTGAAATGTTGAACTCTTTTTTGAGAGGCCTGAGCGTGAATCCCAGTATGAGTGAAAAAGCTTTTAACTGATTTTCAATTCTAATCAGCTGCTATTCGCCAAAGGGCTAAAATTAATGTTATATCCAAAGTGTGGAAATTATAAAAAATTAATTTAATTGAATAATATAACAGATATAAAAATATCTTTTAATTCAATAATAAAATAATTTAAATAAACGTAATAAATTGAATTGTAACTATTAAAAGTCTAAAGCGCTTGTATATGTTATAAGGCCTAGCTTTTATAACTATCTCATGTTTAAATTGCATGTATAATTCTTTAGCATCTGCTGTTGATAGCCTTGTTCGACGCGGCGAATGTCAACTGGCGAATATGTAGCTGCATAAACATTTATACTCGAGGTGTACATAATGCACTTTTTATAAACTGGAAAATATTTATAAACTATTAAATTAAAATCTAACCGAAGGATGCCAACTTCTAAATAAAAACGATTTTTATTTCTCAATATTAGTTGAAGTTGCAACATTTAATAATTAATTTAATAAGTAAAACTATAATTAAGGTAATTAAATTATTTTGCAAAAGTCAATTGATAAATTCCTTAGCCTTCCTTATACCAATAAAATTCTTAATTTCCGCATTTTATGCTTCTATTGTCTTAGTTTTCCTTACTTTTTTCTTCTCATTCTTTATCCAGGATCTTATATGAGAAATATGGTGGTATCATCTCTTTTCGTCCACGAGAAGCGGTTGTAATTTCAGTCACTTGAAACAGGATATTTAATAAAGGAGCTATTTTACCAGTCTTACCCCCTAAATTTATAAATCGAATTTAACTTCTACTATCAAGGGTGATTATAAATATTTCTCAATAAATTAGGCTATCAATTGATCATTTTACTTTAATAACACAAATATTTAAAGATTTATAAATACTATTTTGATGGCTTTTTCAGAAATTATGTCAGCCACATTTTTATTTATATTAATTAAAAATTTTTTCCCGATAAGTTTTATAATATTGAAATATTTTGAGGACGACTCCTCACCTATTAATTTTCAATAGCCAAATTTTCTTTTTAAAAAATTCGGTAAGTAAATAATCCTTGGTATATAATTATATATTAAATAAAATATTATGTAATTTTTCAATAACAAACACCAAAACAGTTGTTTTTAGTTGTAAAAGCTTAAAAATTAAATAAAAGGGTAGTTAAACCCCTTAATAAGAACCTTGATAAAAAAAAGTACATTTTAAATTACATAAAACGGAGAAACCTTTATTTTATAACTTGTTATCAAAGGTCATTTCGCCTAAGAGTTATATTCTTTCATTTTACTTAACATCTAATTTAATTAAATCCTCTTAAAATTACTTTGTTGGGGTTTCTTCATCTTCAGATAAGTTTTTTTTTTTTTTTTTTTTTTTTTTTTTTTTTTTTTTTTTTTTATATTTTGAAAGTTATTAAGTAATTTTTGGAAAATTTTGTTGGCTGGTCTACTGTGTATTCCAATTTGATAAAAACACTCTGGAACAAAAATATGGTTTCTCAATAAGTGCCGGATTTTTGTTTTAATCCCTAATATTACAAACTTATACTATTAAGTTTTTTTGTGTATAGCTACTCTTTTTCGAGGGAGAAGAAAGCTTCAAAATGCATTTGACAGTCCAAGCTTTGTGGTGGCGGTTTTGAGTAAAGTCGGTCTTCCCTCGTAGCATCAATATTGAGATAAACAATCCAAACTCAGTATAGTGGTAGAGAAGTATAAGGACGGTAAAGGAACAATTTGTTCAATTACAGATTAAAAGGATAACGTAATGGAGCCATGAATAAGACCCTGTGAAAAATAACCTCGTACAATGTAAAATAAATAATATTGCAAAATTTGAGAAATAAGCCAGGGGGCTTTTATCAAGAATGCGAACAAATACTAACCCGGAGTCCTACTGCAAACCAGGTAGAATTTTAGGATTGCATTCGAAATCAGAATATCCTCTTCGTCAGATTATATATAGACGTGTTCATGAGATTCTAAATTAGGAGAGATTTTAAAGTTCCATTCAAAGCTCTGGTTAAGAAATATCTACTCCGTTTTTGATTCTAGCTCAAAGATTTCTCCATAATATTATTTATTTATGAAAATTAATACCCCGGGGCTTTATTTCTCAAGAAATCGCAGAGATGTTGTAAGAGAAGTTGAAATAGAAATAATACCTCTGGGTGTTCTTTCTCAAAAGATCAAACATTAAATTGAAAGAGAAATAAGACCACCAATTTCCATTCAATGAGAAATGACATTCAAGGACTTTATTCTCAATTAAGATAAGAAATAACGCCCTAGGATCTTATTTCTCAAGACGTTATTTGATAGCTCCTAATTTATTTAATAAATGTTTACTTCATCATTGATTTTTTATAAATATTATGAATTGGGAAGCTGTAAGGCGGTAATGTGTTTCATGAATAGGATATGTGACTTGTTAAAGACTCCAATACTCAGAGTTCAGATTCGCAAATGCTTTGCATTTATACTGCAACATTGCATCGACAGAGTTGAATTTTTAACATAACACTCATCCATTCTTTAACCATATGCAGCTATAAATCAAATTAGATTGCACGTATGTGTTCTAGACCAAAAAATTGTTTTATAATAGTTCCTATAATTGTTTATTTAAATTTCCAACTTTTGAAACAGTAGTAGAAAAGTTTAGTTTTGCGAGTGGCTGTAATTTTTTTTCATTATTTGGGGTCTTTTGAAAGCCTCAAGGATTTTCATACTTTATTATTTAGTGTTTTATATTTTATCCTTTTTTGCTAATTACTAAAAGGATAAAAATTTTTATAAATACATACATTCTTACAAATCTATACATATAGAAACGAACAGACATAATAATATATGAAAAATATTGTTAAGGAAACCATTGATATTAAAGTTCGGTTGATTTATTTTTCCTTTTTTTTCTTCTTATAATATTTGTATTTTTAAGGATAATGGTTTTAATGCTTTAATCCTTAATTATTTTTTTATATAACATTATATTCTAGTTATTTTTCTGTGAATCCTGCCTCAAATTTTATTTTAGAATGTTTTTGAAGATAAATTAAATTATAATTCTATCAATGCTAATCTTAAGCATTCCTTTTTTATTTGGTAAAGGTCAGACTTTAATTTTAAAGTTTATTAGATATACGTTTATAATTTTGATCTTTCGAAAATAATTAATGAATAATTTATAAACTTAAATTTAATTTAATATATAATTTAGTATTTTAAGGAAGATAATACATTAAAAAAAAAATTATAATATTTTGATTAAAAATTTTGGGAAATTAGATGTGAGATTAAAATCGATAGAATCTAAACTTGAATTTAAAAAATTTTAATTTAAGGAAGATGTTAAAAATATTTAAGGATTTATGATAGTTATGAGTATAATATTAGGCAACGTGTCATGTGGCCCTTGGCCATTATGCTCTTAGCCAATATGTCCCACCAGGGGTGATACATATTGCCCAAATTCATAATATTCTTAAATTAGTGAGACATATCATCCAAATAGGTTTTTGTTTTTTTTTAATCTTATGACCAACCAAAATTGGAAAAAAGCCATAATTTATGATTTTGTGACCCACCTAAAAAAAATTCTTAAAGCATTTCGAAAAGAAAAAAAATATGTTCCAAAAATTAACAAACAGATTATTCATATAGATATTAAGCGTATGTTTATTCCCGATATTTTATCCAGTTTCGTGGAGGCCGCCCAAAACAGGCGCGCCCCTGGCAAAGCAGAATCGAGGCCGGAAGTGCATGCCACCTGCAAGCGGACTATTTTCCATTTACGAAGAAGACACAATACTTCAATGCACAAAGTATTATTATATAACACTTTCTAAATTCGGTGGGATTTTTGTAGTTTGTAACGAAATCAGAGTTATGTACTTTGTCCAGGAGATGCACATAACCTTGATTTTGTAACCGACTATAAAATCCCTCTCAATTCACAATCTCGCATACAAAACTATTTAAATATTATTAATATTAATTATAAAGTCCCTTAAAATTCAGAATTTGGAATAACAATATAATATATGAAAATTCTGGAAAAGGCTACTACCCTGATTTTGAATCCAATTCTAAAATTCCTCCTTATGTACGCATTTGTCATGGATTTTTTTGTTACGTGATTACAAATTTCTGTTTTTAAAATGAAAAATAAATTATTATTAATATGCTATATATTATTAATGTGCTATATACTAGTATTTTAGGGTGTATTGTCTCGTTTAAAGCGAGTCTTAATGCTCTACTTCAACACTAATTAAAATATAACTTAAATATTAGGTGGGTCATAAGATCCTAAAGATTTTTGTGGTGAAATAACACATAGCTGGTGGGATAGGGTAATTTCGTTTAGGGTAATGTGTCTCAACGACTGTGGAATATGTTCCCTTCAGAATATTTGGGCAATATATTCCTCCTCTGGTTGCCCATATTGCCGAGGGGCATAATGGCCAAGGGCCACACTTTGCGTCGACATAACATTATAATTATCAGAAAAAATCTTATAACTGTTTTGTATCCATTAATTTATTTATAAACAGTCCTTTACCTCATACAATGTGACAAAAGAAGGAAAAATGTCTTTCCTTTTCAGACGTGGCAGATTATAACCTCTATTAATTTTTAATAATATTATTTATTTTGTTTAAATCAAATATTTTATATTTTAAAATACATAATTGGTTACATGGGGATTTTAAGGAAGAATTATTTTTCAATAATGATTTTTCAATTAAAAATTCATGACCCGTAGGAGAACCGATCCCTTATGAGCTAAATGCTTACTCAATAAAACACCGAGGTCCTCAAATATTAAAGGGTATTATTGAAGGGTTAAAATCATTTGAAAAAAAGAGATATTAAAAATTATATAAATAAACATGTTAACTCTCTAATGCCGTACACGTCAATTACGACCCCTACACAATTTCATTAATTTTATTTTAGTTTATTCCTGAAAAATTCAAATCGGACTGTGCTATGCTGCTCATCTTTCCAAAGTACAATGAAATATATGGATCGACTTTTAACTCCACGAGTTTCATATTTTCCTTTTTTGTAAAAATTGAAAAAAAAAACATTGTCTTTGTACATGATTGCTAGAAAATCAAATACATAATATTATTAATTTGTACCACTACATTATCCAAAAGGGTTATTTGGCTACAAAATAAAAAATTTGATAAATCTTGTAAAACGTTTCAACAGAATATGGCCTTAAGTCACTTGAACCCTTTACTTTTTAAAATCTTAATTATATATAAATGAATGAGAAGATTTCTATTGATTAAAAATTAGCTTTCATAGCGCCAGTTAATTGCAAATTTGTTTTTTATGTTAATTGAAAATTTCTTAATTTATAATTAAATAAACCTGATTGACACATTTGAAAATCATTCTGTAATAATATTGATATAATAATTATATTTTATTTTAAATGAGTAGAAATGATAAAGGGTGAGGGTATACACACTATCGGATGTAAAAATACTCTCTATTTATCTGTCCGCTAGATCTTTTTTTTTTTTTTTTTTTTACGAGGGAATGGAAAGCTTGAAAGCCACCCATTGAAACTATGCGGTGTTTCTTTGGGTAGTGTATGATTTTAACACACCAAAACCACACCCTTTTTGAACCAAACTTTAGGAGGGAACCTGTAATACAAATGTACAGTTTGGTTACAGGGATGGGGATATGGAAGGATTTAGGATTATGGTGGAAGTTATTTGGAATATTTGGATTATGGGGGATGGGGAAAATTGGATGGGATATTTAGATGGGATATTTAGAAGAAAGATGTTAATGTTCTTCTTAAATTTGGTTAAATCGTACATATATACATTATCAACTTTGGGGAACACATTTGATGGAATATGGTTCCATAAACGAGAAGAGCGCATGACAAACGAATTTCCATAAGCCGTGTTACGCCATCTAGCTAGTTCAACTGTGTAGGGATGAGCATTTGTTGCCCTCCTTGTTTCCCTTTGGAAAATCTTGAATGGAGGCATAAGTTGTTTGATTTCTTTAGAACAGGTGTTAGTCCCTACAAGATATCTATAAAACAAGGTCAGTGACCCAACAGTGCGACGATGGCTGAGTGGAGTGAGCGTTGAAGTTAAAACCCTGGTCAGATTATATCAAATAAAAGAAAATATAATTTATAATTGCAATATAATATCATAATAATATAAAATAAATTTAACTGCCACACCTAAAAACTAAAATAAGAGTCACTCGCTTATCACATTGTATGTATGTATATAGGGGACTGTACATAAATAAATGAATAATTTTCTAATTACAAATTGATAACTATCAATTAAAAAACATTTCAAAATTCTAATCATAAAATTAATTATATTTTATCCTATTTTTAATCACTTATATATAAGTGCAATAAAATTAATTTCTTTAACCCCTAAAATTATGCAAAATAAATTAATAAAAATAATTGACATAATATGTACTATGTATTTATATAGTAAATTTCTTTAACCCCTAAAATTATGCAAAATGAATTAATAAAAATAATTGATATAATATGTACTATGTATTTATATAGTAAAAGACCTATCATAGATATTTAAAAACAAAACCATGTAACACTTGAATAAAACAATTTAATTGATAAAACAAACATTAGAAAATAATTTAATTTTTATTTTAATATTTTTTTTACTTTCTTTTTAAATTTAAAAAAAATTTTTTTTATTTTCCTTTTTTTTTTGTAAATAAAATTGAAATTAATTACATTTATATAGATATATATTTAAAGATACCTATTATATAGTATGCAAATGTAGGTATTTAATAAAAACTGGGGTTGTAAATTCAAAAAAAAAAAAAAAAAAACAAAAAAAAAATGTGTAATAAAACAACAAAATCTATAAATCAAATTTAGACATTTTGAAACTTTTAATTACATATCAATCAATTTATCGTTTTTTTTGTTTTTTATTATTTTTTACTGTTATACAAATATCAAAATAAAAAAAAAAAAAAAAATGAAATAAAAAAAAATAAAATTAAATTTAAAATAAAATCAATAAATGCCACTTCAATCTATGAATAGCATCAATCACAGCAATAGAATTTATACTCTTTTCAATAAGTGTTTTTTTTTTTTTAGTTTTTATAACGCACATAGAAGCTTTCCATAACTAATACTTATGTAGAAAAAAAAAAAAAACAAAAAAAGAAAAAAAAAAAATTGAAACACAAAAATTTCATTAAAAATGACTACTGTAAAAATGAATCACTTAAGTCTTAAATAAATAACAGAAATATTGAATATTGTTTTTGTTTTTATTTTTCAAAATTGATTTTTAAGTTGAAAAGCAATCCATAACCCATAAATCAAGATCCAGGATGTGCAAATACTTAACAAAATACATTTGACTTTTCTATATGTCAAAATTTACAAATACAAAAAAGCAAATAAAAAAAAACATTTTGTTTGTTTAAAATATTTTTTAATTAAAGCAATTGATTTAAAAGTCAATTTTATAATAGCCTCAATACAAAACAACAAAAACATGAATTGATATAATGTTATTGGGGTAAAGAGTCCATTTTCATTTAAAAACTGTAAAATATGTTGTCAAGTTGAAAAAGTTTCAATGTGTGTGATGAAACAGACGCTTATTTTGTCGTACTGTTATAAATAAATGCAACGCGTGGAATTGCCTTACAACTTTTTGTTGATTTATGGTGTATACTGTTTAAGTTATACGATAATAAAGGTGAAAACGCAATGAAAGCTTTGCTTGCTTCGCATGCTTCTTTTGGCAGAAGCAGAAAAGCAAGCAAAGCATATTTTGAAATAAAAAGATATAAAAAAATATTTTTTATTTCCAATTATACTCGTAGATATCTACGAATTTTTTTTATAAACGTAAGCAAATAATAACATCGCTTGTGTATTCCATGTAAACAAATTTTGAATTTAAAAAATGTAATTCTCAAAATTTAATGTCAAAAGCGTAAAAAGCAAGCGAATAATTGAAAATTTTTCTATTCAAAATTTTGGAGACATTATTCGCTTTGCTCGCATTATCCATTTGGTTTAGTTACATATGAAATAATGTATTTTATTGCAGGCGTCAAAGCGTTAGAAGCAAGTCAGGCATGCGAAGCGTTCATTTGGCCTTCGCCTTAATTCTACAAAATTAGGTTATTCTAGCAGGGAAGGTTTGTGTTGCGAGGGACACTTTCGGATGCCTTAAAAACCCGCCTTTTTGAACTGTGGAACTGCGGTTTCCTTAAGATAAAGCGCGACTTTAACACACCAAAAGTGCGCCCTTTCCAAGTCAAACTTTAGGTTGAGACTAGTACTAAATGTGCATTTTCAGGTTTCTAAGGCATGAGTGTGGAAAGATTTACGATATTTAGAATTTTGTGATTAAGCGGAAGGGGTCATGTTAGATGGAATATTAAGAAAAAATATGTTCTTCTAAAATCTGGTTAGATCGAACATAATATGTACAATTCCAAACAGGGAACACATTTGATGAAATACGATTCCATATGCCTGATGAGCTAATGACAAACAAATTTCGATAGTTCATGTTGCACTGCTGGGAAAGTTCAACTGTGTTGGAATGATCATCTGTTAACCCTTGTTGAATCACCTTGATCACACATGATAAATAAGTCTGGAAGTAATAATTACATCATGTTTTTTTAAGGAAGTCCCTCAAAGACCCGCGATATACAGACGAAGAGCAAGTAAAAAAGCCATTAAAACAAGGTAATTCTATTTAAAATAAAAATTTATATGAAATTCTTCCATTGAACTTTTCGTGTTAATTATGATTGACATATTATTATACAACCGATTTTACAACTTCCGATTGACGTATACCTCTATGACTATGTTAATTGAAAGGTTAGGCCATGGTTGATGTGACAATTAATGTTAAAAGTGAAATTTGTCATTGATTTTGCAACCCTACTCTGTTAGTCTCAATTATTAAATTGTAAAAATATAATATTTACCTTGTTAGTAATTTATAAAACAAATGAGGGGGTTTACCTGCAAAGAAAAAAAAACAAGAATTTATTAATTCATATAAATTAGGAATATATAAAATGTAAATGGTTGTTCAACAAAATTGTTCGGCTAGAAAAAATATAAATTATAACGAACCCTTTACAGCTAATTATTTAAATAACACTTTAAATTATATTAAAGTTTTTTTTTTTTTTTAATTTAGTATTTAATAAATTTAATTTATTTATTTTACTTCTAGCAATATTAACAGCTAACAATTAGTGCAGTTACCTTACTTCTACAAAAATTAGTAACTAACATTTAATAATAAATTACAATAAAATAAAATTTATAGAAAACTATCTATATTATAAAAAAATATTTTAAAATATTTGTATATATATAATATATATATATATATATGTATATATATAAATAAAACCTACTTCATACTTCATAAATACAAAATATATTTCAAAAACTGAATTGTATACGACGAATTAATATAATCCAATATAACCTAAAAATATGCAATTTTTTTTTTCAAATATTGTTACAGATCGAGGCCTCATTAATGAAGTAGGTATGCATTTCGGTAATTTACCGAAAGAGTGCGGATTTAATTTCCGAACAGTTTATAAAAAAATTTAATTTACAAATAAATCTTCTCTACAAAATCACTTTGGATACTAAATATTCTTTAGATATAAAATAAATATGATTATTCATAGATTAATAAAAACATTGAACATGATTGAAATTACAATGGCCCTGATAGCCGATGGAGATAGTAAAATTCCAAAATATGATTAGTGGATTCAAATTAATGGCTTAATCAATAATTAATAATTATATACCTTTAATAAAATATGCTAAATATAAACAAATAATTTAATTGAATAATATAACTCACAGATATAGTGTTATATCTATTGAGTTATATTTTTCTCTAAGACTATTTAACATGTTATGAGGCCTCGTACAATCCCATGTTTAAATTGTGGGTGGATTTCATTAAGATCAATTCTAATAACACGAATATAATATGACCCCCTGTTCCAAAATGTACCTATGGTATAGACAGGCTTATTAGCCTAACAGTTGAACAGTTGGCAATTTAAAAAAATAAAATTCAAATTAATAAATAATAAATAATCATCTGATTAAAATTTAAATTATACTGTTACTGAATCGTATGCATTATGTAAAATATTTTATGTCACATTTTCAAAATTTTTAATTAAATTCGCATTCATTTAAATAATTTTTGAATTTAAAATAAAACAAAAGGTTAAAAAAATAAAAATTTGAATAATTTTTAATAATATTAAATTGTCAAAAATAATTAATTTTTTTAATGCTTTAATTTTCCACCTTTATTCTATTTTTTTTTGTTATTATTTTCTTTTATTTAATATTTATGATTAATCTCTATGATATATTATTTTAACACCTAACCCTATTTAAATTGTTTTGTTTATTTTTATATTCGCCCCTACAATCTTTTCAAATATCTATTTTTTGATATTTTGATTTTCTCCCCAAAACAGAGAAAAAAAAAAAAAATTCCCATTTTTTATTACCCATTTGAGGGTTTAATATGTAAATTAATTTGGCATCAAAATACAATAACAAATATGTAGATATACATATTATATATATATTATATTTATTATGTTTGTTTTGTTTGTTTTGTTAAGAAGGGTTGAAAGGGAGCCGAAATTTTGAAAGCATTACGAAATCAAAAAACAAATTGTTTATTTTTTTTTTCTTTTTTTGTTTTTTTTTTTAAAAGCAAATAAAATCCAACTGTTGCGATTTTAATTGAAAATCAAATTGTTATTTTTTTCACATTGTTATATTTTTACAGCATTGGACAAAAAGTAGCAAGCACTTAAGATTGAAATACAAAAAAATTATGTGTACTTTGATACATTTTTTAAATGATTTAATATTGCCTAAGCCTATAAATCTAATTTATAGGGACCTTAATAACATTTAGCTACACTTTCAATACAGCATATTAACAAGTGAAAAATGAGAGAACCTAATTTTTGTAAGTGTTTTCCATGTATAATTAAAGTCGAATTCGGTCTGTAAAATAGGAAACTCATAGGCCTGCAAAAATATAAATTTAGACTTAAAAGCTCTCTTTGTGTCAAAAATACGCATCAGCCTGTGTCAGTTTTTTTTAAGCAGTGAATTTTGATTGGTTTCAATTGCTTGACATTTTATACAGGTGACTTAACTTCAAATATATGGTTCCTTTAGTTCTTAATCTCCACAAGAATACATATATTTGACATTAGTGATAATTTAACTATTTATCAGTGATTGTTTACTTCTTTCTTAACTTCTAAGTTTAAATACTTTATAAAAAAATATTTAATATTTAGTGTATTTACGTTTACACTTACTATACAGTTTAGTGTTATCATATTATTTTTTTCCAAAAACTCTTAATAGTATCGAGAGTCCCGAATTCCGGAGGACTCGTATTACACACTAAGTTATCTGAAAAACTTTAGTATATTTTTGCTAACATTATTAAGAAATTTGAACTAAAAGAAGAAATCAACTCTTAAGAACCCGAATACGGACCCACGTGACTTAAGAACTATTCCATGATACAGCAATTGAATATAAGACACTTAAAAAGCTAAGAAACTCCAAAAAGTGGCACAATGTATATTAATTTTGGTTTCATGAAAATTAAACTGTAGGCTCAATAATGACAAATGTATTGCCTCAGCTTTTCCCAAACAACTTCCACGAATTATTTGTTTTTCTTTAAAATTTATAAAAATATTAACTAGATATTTGGTACATGTGTGTTCTGTTCAATATGTATTTTGTTTTTAAGTCTGGGAATGAATTGGAGTTGTTGTTCAGGTTTCTCTTACATTCCTTCCCAGATGAACAAGCACTTTTTCGAAATTAATAAAAATAGAAATTTGAATTTCGGTACCAGTTAGTTCTGTCGTGTTTCCATTATGCTCTTAAATATTGAAATGAATGAAAGTATTGGCTCGGAAACCTGCCACACGCTTCCCTAGACCTAAACGGCAATTTTCCGGGCGTAGGATATTACTTAGTCCGTTGCTTCAACTAAACTTTATTGCATTACTTCTTAATCCATTATTTTCCTAGATTATCTGACACTATTCACTAAAAGCCTCTCAATTACTACAACTTTTTTCCTTTCCACTGTACTTATATAAATTTTACTTATATGGTATATAAATTCTCATTTCTATTACAACAATACGTTCTAATATTCTTTTACAATAAATATACAAGCAGTGAATTTTGATTTCCATATATATTGAAAATAATAATAATTTAAAACAAAAAAATGAATAATATTCTACACATTCTTTATTTTTAAACACATTATACAAAGATATAAAATATATACGAGTATTTTATAATATAGAACATAATAAATAATATCCCACTAACAAACATACATGCAAATTGTGTTTGAATACCAAATGATTTAATCCACATGGGAAATATCAAAAATAAATTAGACTTAAGACTTAAAAAAATTAAAACAATATACACTTACACGCCATATACACCATATTAGATATATTATAATATGTACTTATAAGTAATACTTATATGACTATAAAAAAAATTATGATAAAAATATACGCATGTATGCAAAATTAAAGTGTCACAGAAGACGTCAAAAGCCTCCCAGCATCAAACCCCCAATAAACTCCCAAAACATTTACTTCCTGCACATTTTCATAAATACTTATACATAGTTATATACATTTTATATATATGAATTGTATATAATATATATTAAATTCGTTGACTTGTTCGCTCACAGGAGCATCAATTTCTTAAGAGTTACGAGCTCTCAAATACTAAAATCTACAACAAAAAATACTGTTGTTGTAAAAAATACAACAACAAAACAATAACTTAGGTACTTATTGATTTTCTTATATTATATATTTTTTTGTCATTGTTTTTATGACAATTTGTTTTTGTTGTTGTTTTTTTTTTTATTCTCTACTACTCTTTGTCATATTAAGGTTGTCTCTATATTCCATCTGAATTAATATGAATACAAGAATTAAGTAGGAGGCTTTCTTCTATATTGTTTTTGTTTTTTTTTTTGACTTTTTATTTTTCAATTGCCTGATGGCATTTTTTCCCCTTTTCTTTCTTTATGTTGTTGTCTCTTTCATTCATTTTTGTTTTACCTTATATTTTTTTTTATTTATATTTTTTTCCTTTTAGTATTAAAATTAGGGCCAAATGAAGTGATGGCTTTGATATTTTCTTTTAAGTATATATGGGTCTTAATAAAAGTTATTGTATATATATATACTAGCTAATACCCGGTGCGCGTTGCTGCGCCTCTCAATGGAGGTTTAATTGAAGTTGATGTTACTGCAAAGAGTTAACACAAAAATTACACACGGTTTACACATGTAAATTTTAAAATGTATGAAAGCAATCTTTTTAAAACGATTTTTCTAGAATTATTCTAGTAATTTTAGAAACTTTCTGTAATTCAAAGCAGTACAAACTACTTTCCAAATTTTGACGTAATTTACTTCCAAAAAATTTTTATTCAAAAATCGTAGGACCAACTGTTAACAGACTCAACTCCATTTTCAAGTTGCTTCACACATATAAAATTTAAAGTCAACCGGTCAAATCGTTTCTAATTTAGAGTTAAGTAACGCAAAAATCTATTAAAAGCCACCGTGCCCACTGGGTTAACAGAACTACACTTTTTCTTTGGGCAAAGCAGTATTGCGCAAAATTGGACGTAATTTGTTTTTCGAATCACTCAACAAAATTTTTTTGAGGCTTTCTTTTTAGCCAAAGCAGTACTTCGCAAATTTTGACAATATTAGCTTCCAAAATTATTTTGACCAACCGTCGGGCCGACATTGGTTAACAAATTCCAAATCTGTTAATAGTGTCAACTCAGTTTTCACAGGGGAACACATATACAAAATTTTAAGTCAATCGGTCAAACCGTTTTAATTTTAGAACAAAGAAGCTTAAATTCTTGCACCACAGCCCCAACTTGGCGGTCCGTTAGAGAAAAATTTTTGTGCCACAATTTCTCTCCGTACCCAAAAACCCCTATATACAAATTTTTATGAAAATCGGCTGGGCAGTTTAGGAGTCTATTCGCTACAAACAAACAAACAAATAAACAAACTTTCGCTTTTATATATATAGGTAGATAGATATATTATAGTATTCAATATTATACAAATAATAATATGTTACATATAAGTATGTATAATGTATGTATAATATGTAAATGTACTATGGAAGCACCTATATCAATTTTCTTTCAAAAAGAATTATTTTTGAAAAATTCATAAAAAGGCAATGATTATCCTTCAAGTGACCCCAAATCTAAATGATAGTTTCGTTATACTACAATATAACTTGTTTAAGAGGGAAGGACGATTTGTAAAAATGTTCTTTAATTCGATTATATAATATAAATCTGTAATTATTGCAATCTCAATTCGGAGGGTTGCAGTTCCATTTACGTTCTAATACAGCTTTTCAAGATTCATTCGGTGTTCAACAAACTGAATTGAACCCACATATTGGTCCAAGGAAATATAACGGATATTGAAAGGTGCACAATGGATCTTATGTGCATTGCTACATTATAGACCTTGAGCTTGTAATCGTTTATACACCAACTGACATAAATAAGGAACTGCGACTCGTTATGCATTAATTTATAAATTTTCATATTATGTAGTTTACCCTTTTCTTCAGTATCAATACTATAGAAGAAAAGGTTATAAGTTCAGCGATGAAAAAAAAAAAATTAGAATTCATTCCGTCCTAACAAAAGTTGTTCCATTTTCTCATATTGTGTGTATGTATGTGTGTCTGCTAACACGATAACTCGTGTAAACGTCAACCGATTTTAATGAAATTTAGTATGAACGGTTTTGTCGGTAAAAGTAAAAATAAGTTTGTAGATGCGCCAAATCGGACCTTGGGATCGGGAACCTTCCTTTCAAAAGCACCAGACTTTTCGAGAAATCTCGAGTTCCAACTGTTGAAATGAGTTCAAATTTGGTAAATAGATTATTGGTAAGCACTAATGAAGTGTCATGGGGTCTAGCGCTTGCAGTAGTTTGGGGATTGTCAAGTTTTAGTAATTAATCAAAATATCAACAATATCAAGATTTTAATGAAATTTGGTGTGAATGCTTTTTTTGCCAAAATACAGAACGGCTTTATGATAACATAACTACCACCAAAAATCTCCTTTTTAATATTTGAATAAATGTTATATTAAAAATCTTCACTTGAAGACAATCATTATGATATTTAAGTTCTATTACTTATAGATTTTCCTTTAACCTACTTTGAAACTAAATTAACTTCGCAATAATGTTGGATATTTAGATTTTAGAATATTCGTTAAAGTTGTGAAAGAATTAAGTTTCAAGAGGGAAGTCTAGCTCTAGGCAGGGCCGGACATCTCCAAAGAAAGTACACAATATTCTCGATATCTCAATATCGTTAGCTTCTTTACATCATACTGCAGGAATTATTGTAAAAGACTCCAAATTTAGGCATATAGAATGCCTACTAGCCAGTGTCCTGTAGTGATTGCTACTCATCTGGAGGTTCAGAAATCAATTCATTTGATCTCCTTTTGTTGCAAATGGATCAGTTTTTCTACAAACCCTTTTGATTGGTTTTAATTCTAAGTTGGCTAGATATCACTACACTAAATACTTCTCAAGAAGCACTACCCAGAGATATACTTTCATTATACTTACCTAGCCGTAGATATAAGAATTCAATCCTCATTGCGTATATATTTCAATATAATTAGTCATTTTTAAGTTAATTAGATTTGATATGGCCAAAACTTTAATTTTAGGTTTTTGTAGGTCTTAGACGTATACGGAGGTTTAAGATTTTGTACGATCAAATTTTGGATAAAGAGATTTAGTCGATATTTTGTACTTAAAATTTTTGATTTCCACAAGGTGAATTTGAACCGTAATACCTTCCACTTCTCATACATGGAATATAGAAAGGATAATACTTATTATTTTGTATTTTTTTCTATATAACATTGTTTTTATTTTATTCGTCTATATCCTTCAAGGATAGCTTGTATTGTTTTTCTATAACCACACTTATATATGTATTGTAAATTTAAAGAAAAAAGTCAATTTGCAAGTTTCCGTTTTTTTGTTCTTTTTTTTTACTACGAAACAAAAAAAACAATAAAAAATACCACACCCTAAACAAATTACAAAAGAATTTTAACTTAAACGAGGAAGATTATAGTTGCCCTTGTCAACTTTTAGATACCCGTGCGTGTATTAAATAAATAAGAAATTCTTATATTGCAATTGAACTGTTTGACAGAAAATTCAAAATATTTGTTTTTTATATTTAATTACAAAAAAAATTAATAAAAAAAAAATGAATTAAAAAAAAAGATGAATTTAAAAAAAAATATGCTCTCAACGAGATTCGAACCCACACTTTTCAATTAAAATGTCGACGTCTTAACCACTAAGCCATCGACAATTTTTTCTTCATCTCAATTTTTTTTTTAAATTATTATAGTTGCGATGGTATCAATTGTTTGTTTTAAATAACTGTTTTGAATTTTTTTAAAAATGTATTAAAAAAAAATAAATAATTTATAAATGAGAATTTTAAGATGAATTTAAAAAAAAAAAAATTTTGCCCCAGCCAGGAATCGAACCGAAACGTTTCGACCAGTAGTCCCATGTCCTATTCACTATACCATAGAACAATTAATAATTTCTCTACAAAACGAGTTTTTATTTATCTCATTATTTTTTTTAAATAATTGTAGCTGCCATGGTATCAATTGTTTGTTTTAAATAACAGTTTTAAATAATCGTAGTTGCTATGGAATCAATTGTTTGTTTTAAATAACAGTTTTGAATTTTTTTATAGAAATATTAAAAAAAATTAATAATTTGTAATGTAAATGAGAGTCTTCTGTCAAATTTTCTATAAAATAAAATTTTTTCAAACATAAAATAAATACATATATTTTATTAAAAAAAAAATAGATAAAAAAAAATGAATTTAAAAAAAAAAAAATTTTCCTTAGCCTGAAATCGAACCGAGACATTTTTGATACAAGTAATATGTCCTAACCACTACACCACGGATCGATTAATAATTAAACAACAATTTGTTTGTTTTTATATTTGGTTTCTATTTCGTTATTAATTTAGAAAATACTCATAAAATATCGAAAAATTTGTATGGCAGCTACCCGAAGCCTTTCTCCGATTTTAACCAAAAACAATAGGGAACCTACAAATTGTCTAAAAATTACTTTGTGAAAGTTCCAGAACTCTAGCTCTTATAGTTTTTGAGTTATCGTGCTGACGGACGGACGGACACACATAGCTAGATCGATTCACCTTTCGATGCTGATTCGATACGTACCCTTGACACTATATCTAGCTCTTATATTTCGATGCGTTACAAACGGAGGAGTAATTTTAATATACCCGATGTTCATATATGTATGCACGGGTATAAACATGCAGGAAAGAGTCAAGAAAATTGTATATTTGTGAAAATGTGTATGAATGAGATAGATGTTTATTTTATTGCTACTGATACCGTTATTCTAGTATGTATTAAATAAGTATTGACAGGTGCTTTGATAAAGGATCACTTATTTTTTCTTTTTTTTTGTTCTTTCGGAAAATCATCATTTCCAAAACAAGAAAAAAATTGAAGGAAATTAGAAAGAGAAAAAAAATAAATGAGAAAGGGTTGAAATTATAAAATCAAAATCAAAAACAACAAAGTAAGTAACAAACAAATACATAAAAGAAAAATTTATTTTGAAGATAAGAAAATGATGTATGTAGATTTTACAAAGATATGCTCTGGATACATGAATGTTTTGGATTATCTTTAACAATTTTTTTAAATGTAAAAGTATTTTAAAGAATATTTTTTTTTAAATTTTAAATATTTTTATTTTATAAATTTTAAATAAAAAATTATTTCACATTTTTTTTTTTTTGGTTTTGAAGAAGGTTAAGGTTTTTAATGTGATAAATAGATTTTGAAATAGATAAAGAAGTTTGAATTAATATTTAGACGAACTCTAAGAGACGAACTCTAAATTTATAATTGACAATTTTTTTTTGGATTGAAATGTTATGAGGGTAGATATTACAAAATTTAACAATTAGTTATTCAAAAAAAGCTTTAATTCCAAATTACAAGTCGGAGCTGTTAGCAGTGTTTAGATAGAGGCATTCTGGATTTGTAATTGTTGATCTACTGATAACTGTCAAAGAAAAACTGTTTATAATGTAAGCAACTAGGTGCAGGTTCCTGCACTTTCCAATGGAGGTTTTATTTAAGTTGATTTTATTAAAAAAAATTTAAAACAAAAATTCCACATGGTGTATTAGATGAACAAAATCGGTTAGAGGAGCTCGACAAAAAAAATTTTTTAGAATTTCCCCTAATTCAAACAAGTATTGCCTACTTCCTAAATTTTAACGTAATTTGACCAATCGTTGGGCAAACATGGGTTAACAAATTCCAAGCCTGTTAATAATGTCAACTTCATTTTCAAAGAGCTTCGTTTACAAAATTTCAAGTCAATCGGTCACTCCGTTTTTATTTTAAAACAAGAGAGTTTAAATAATTGCAACACAACCCCAACTTGACGGTTCGTTTAAACATATTTATTAGCCCAGAAATTTTTATCATATTCGGCTAAACAGCTACATATTATATACAAACAGGTAAACAAACAAACAAGCAAATTTTCGCTTCTATATTGACGAAATTAGGAATTTTTATGATGATATATAAAAATGATAACCAATGTTTAATAAATATTGCGATAAATATAAAAATTCATTAGTAAACAAGGAAGACAGTAGAGTAGACAATTTTAAATTTCTAGCACGAACATATTATTTTGTTAACTAATTAATGGCAAAATCAGATATTTAACTCCCTTAAACATTAAATTACACTCCTTTGAAAAATGAAGCTGGGTGGCAGCTACTGCAGCTCTTGAACAAAAAAGCTAAATTAGTGCTCCTATTGTCTAAACTATGATTTAAAAACCGAGAAAGCTGATTTTATAAAAAACTAATTTCTGAAAATTTTGAAAAGACGGATACACATTGAATAGTAAATTTTGTATTTAATTTGCACCAATATCATGCGGATATAAAAAAGAAGCCGAAAATCAAAGCTTTCTAAATGTACATAAATAGGGCTAGCTAACAACGATCTCTCAATTGAACAATAACCAAATAACAAAAACACAACAGAACACATGAACCTCATCTTATTTAACTTGAAATTTTGTCTACTTCCAAATACAAATAGTCCTAAATTTTAAAAGTTAAAATATTAATTTTTTTATGAGCTTCTTTCCTTTTGAATAGTCGAATTAGTACATTTAAAACAAGGAAGCCCATCGATTTTATTGTAGTACCTAAATAACACAAGAAATATTTAAAAACCTCGACTCCTAAACCCATTTTTTGAGATTTATCTAAACTTTTTTCATTATTTTGGTTTATATAAGTGAATTGGAGACTAGATTTTTAAAATTATGTCAGTTTAACTTCTAACAAGGTCCTAAGATACTTGGTCACTTAAAGCAAAAATCAAATTGTTTTGGAAAACGGAAAAATTTCATATGAAAACAGACCAAATTCATGTGAAAAAAAACCAAATAGATGTGAAAAGTTTCTTTACATAAGAAAAGACTCGATGATCTTGGAAATGAAGAAATCTTTTTATATTGCGGGATAGAAAATAGTACAAATGTACGATAGATCTGACTGTCGCTGTGAACATTTAAGTCTTAATGATGGTTAATAGAAAATAATAATGAAGTTTTTCTAATAAACTTTTACTTCTAAGTCTACTAACTTCCAATTCGTTTTCAAATAATTTAGATTTTTAAACGAAATACCAATTGTTACATTATCTGTTAATAAATTCCAATTTATTTTTTGACATTGAAGACAAATTGCTTTCATTTGAATAATCACAAAATAATTTTATTTCTTTTGATATAAAACTTGATTTATTTGCTTCTATTATCAAAAAATAATAAGAAACATTTTTTTAACAAATCAATTTCGATATTTTTGCTATTGAAATATTCGCTTCTAAGTATTAGGAAATTTCCTAGAAGATACAAATTTCATGATAAATAAACTTCCTATTTTATATAAAACGAAGAAGATTGTAGTTGCCCTTGTCAACTTTTAGAAATCCTATTATGCAAACCTTTAAGACCCTACTTGTACATTTTAAATTTTAAACTCGTAGCTTTATGGTCTCTAATACTAGAGACTTTATAGTCTCTAAACTAATAATCGGATTCTTCTCAAAACTTCGAAAAAGTGTTTGACCCATTAGATTACCTATGAATTTTAATTTTAAATCATTGGTCTTATTATAGTTGCAAAGATATGCACACTGGTTCCAACAATCTCTATGGCAGCTAAGCTAAACTCTTCCCTATGCAATTTCAAAATTTCTAAACGAACTTGCCATATTATTTTATTTTTCTACATTTGATTTAAACTTTGTAGTGTAAGTATCTCTGAAGATATGTAAACAAAGTTCTAAAACTATAAGTATGGCAGGCCGCCGGAAATTAAGTCTTCACTTTTTCAAACCTCATTAAAGTTCTACAAAAGTTATTTTTGCGTGTGTAATTTTTATTTTCCCAATGGTTTTATAGTTTCGAAGAATTTCGTAGTGGTTCAAAAAATTTGTATGGCAGCTCTCCGAAGCCTTGATCCGCCAATTTTACAAAAAACCATGGAAACCAAGAGAAATTCAAAACTCTATCCCTACTTCTTGAGTTATCGTGCTAATGGGCGGACGCACGGACGTATAGACAGACGGGCGGACATACCGGAAGCCACACATAGCTATTTCGATTTACTTTTCGATGCCGGCCCGATACCTTTGAGTCTACATTTAGTATGTCTAAATCGACGCGTTGCAAACGGAGAAGCAATTTTAACAAACAAGTGACCTTATTTGTATACACGGGTATAAATGTACCATATCGATGTATTATATTGCATAAAATTTAAGGAAAAACGTAGAAAATCAATAAATAAATATTCATGTAAACATTCAAATTTGACATATTACATCGCATGTAACTACACATATAACAGGCGTATATTTAGGTACAAGTATTTATTTATTTTTTTGACAAATGGTGATAGTTTGATTTTTATCCTTCATACACAAATAACAACATTTATTACATATTTTTCGTATTAAAACAGGCCCACAAGCTTTTGTTTTATCCTAATACAATTTAACTGAAATAATTTTAAAATCACGTTTTTTGATTATTGAAATTTTTTTGTCGTATTTAACAAAATTTATACGAATTTAAAAGGTAAAACAAATTTATCAATTTAAATTTATAAATTTAAGAACTTTAAAAGCAAAAATATAGATAAATTTTGGCAAATTTTGCTCAGGGTTGAACTTTGAGTAAATCTACTTAATGTATATTTAGACCAAATAGGTATTTGTACTTAATAATAGTGAAATTAAAATTTAACTGCTCGTTTTTTAGCACATTTTCAAAAAATTTTGAAAATATTTCCCAATATAGTTTTACTCTGTCCGTTTGTCCGCTAAACTCAACTTTTGCTAAATTTGTGATCTCTCATATCCTATGACTGGCTTAAACTAGTAAATTTAAAAATTTTTTGTGACGCCCACTGTTTAGGAGCTGTAAGGGATGAAAATTGAAATTTTTTGGATTTGTAAACACCTGTAATTTGAATACCTGTCCAAATGTTTTTTAAGTAATACTTTATCAAAATTTAAAGCTCCAATACTATATTTCAATATGTGCCAAAGGTTTTTCTTAAATTTAAAGGTTAACTTTAGAGTTGTGAACGTTCCTTTTAGGTAAAATCATCTTTGTTTAGGTAATAAAATTCTAAAAAAAACTAACTTTGGTGAAAGTCACAATTTTAATTGATGAAAGGTGGTTGGATCCTTGAGAAACACCATAAGTTTGTGAAGAAAAAATTTCGACACTGTCCTATTTAGGGGTTATTAGGCCTTAAAAATTCAAAATTTCCCATTTTTAAAAAATCAGGAATTTAGTCACAAGCATATATTTTTTTTTTGTTTTTTTTTAAGAGGGAATGAAAAGTTTGAAAGCCACCCATTGAAAATGTGGGGTGTTAACTTTTGGAGCGAACCTGTTATGCAAATGTACATTTTGGATACAGGGATCCATATGAGTCATGGATTATGGGAGATGTGGAAAATTGGATGGGATATTTATATATCTCAAAAATGTAAGGTTAATATTGAAGCTGCAACATTATATTTCAAAACTTGTTGACAGGTTTGTTCGCTGTATTTCATTCTTAATTATAATTAATAAGGAATTAATGAAATAAATAAACTATAGTATTACCAATTTATTTTTATAAATTTTTTTACTCAAAATGGGCTTTCTTAACAACTCTTGGTTTTTTGCATCACTTGTTTCAATTTATATGAAAACATTTAAGTCAATCCCTCAATAGCAAATAATTTTTCAACAACTTTTGCAAAATTACGTTGAATTTGAGTTAAGACATCCAAGGAGTTGTTCTAACTGCAATGCATTCTAATTTTTGAATTTTAAAATAACCATGTGAATTATAATATCTAACCAATCGGGAAATACACCTTTCAATTGGGTTCCAACATTTCCCATTCTCGGGTTCGAACCCCGGTCATATAAATTGCAATAAAAAACGAGTAATGTCACTATGCTGTTTAAAATAAAATAAACTGTTATTCATTTCCTCTATGTTGTTATATACATTACAAAAAAAATTTAAAAAAGTAAAACAGTTAAAAAAAATTTACCTGATTATCCATTAATTTTTCCTTAAAAAAAAAAATTACCCTAAAAGTTGGTCCGAGTGATGTCCAACTTTGCCAAGTTACTTGCCCTATTACTTTACCTGCCCAGTTTTTTTAATTTGAGCTCGTAGCTTCATTAAATGCACAGTTACAGAATTGACAACTTTGTATGGCAGTTGCCCAAAAATGGGGCCGTAACATTTTAAAATTTCATATAAGTGCTCTATCTATCTATATATATAAAAATGAAAGTTTGTTTGTTTGTTTGTTTGTTTGTAGCGAATAGACTCCTAAACTGCCCAGCCGATTTTCATGAAAATTTGTGTATAGGGGTTTTTGGGTACGGAAGGAAATCGTGGCCCAAAAATTTTGCTCTAACGGACCGCCAAGTTGGGGCTGTGGTGTAATTATTTAAACTTCTTTGTTCTAAAATGAAAACGGTTTGACCGATTGACTTCAAATTTTGTATACGTGATGCTCTTTGAGAATTGAGTAGACACTATTAACAGTTTTGGAATTTGTTAACCCATGTCGGGCCGACGGGTGGTCAAAAAAAATTTTGAGTCCAAATTTTGTCCGATTTTACGAAATTCAGCTTTGGCTTAAAAGAAAGCCCCAAAAAAAATTTTGTTGAGTTCTATTACCCCATTGCGGCCCAACAGCTTTTTATAGGTTTTTTCAATACTTTACTCTAAATTCGAAACTGTTTGACCAATTGACTTCAAATTTTGTATACGTGATGCTCCTTGAGAATTGAGTTGACACTATTAAAATTTTTGGAATTTGTTAACCCATGTCGGGCCGACGGGTGGTCAAACAAAATTTTGGTCCAAATTTTGTCCGATTTTACGAAATTCTGCTTTGGCTTAAAAGAAAGCCCCAAAAAAAATTTTGGTAAATTCCATTAACCCATTGCGGCCCAACAGCTTTTTATAGGTTTTTTCAATACTTTACTCTAAATTCGAAACTGTTTGACCAATTGACTTCAAATTTTGTATACGTGATGATCTTTGAGAATTGAGTAGACACTATTAACAGTTTTGGAATTTGTTAACCCATGTCGGGCCGACGGTTGGTCAAAAAAAATTTTGGGTCCAAATTTTGTCCGATTTTACGAAATTCTGCTTTGGCTTTCAAGAAAGCCCCAAAATAAATTTTGTTAAGTTCCATTAACCCATTGCGGCCCAACAGCTTTTTATAAAGTTTTTAGTTATTTTACTCTAAATTAGAAACGATTTGACCGGTTGACCTCAAATTTTATATATGTGAAGCAACTTGAAAATGGAGTTAAGCCTGTTAACAGTCGGTCCTACGATTAGTCAAAAAAAATTTTTTGGAAGTAAATTACGTCAAATTTTGGAAAGTAGTTTGTACTGCTTTGAATTACAGAAAGTTTCAAAAATTACTAGAATAATCCTAGAAAAATCTTTTTAAAAAGATTGCTTTCATACATATTAAAATTTACATGTGTAAACCGTGTGTAATTTTTGTGTTAACTTTTTGCAGTATTATCAACTTCAATTTAACCATTAAGAGGCGCAGCAACGCGCACCGGGTATTAGCTAGTTCATTATATAACTAACTGTGTGTAATTTTCATCCTCGTAGTATAATTAGCTTTGAAGAAATTTATATTGGTGCAAAGAAGTTGCATGGCAGCTCCCCGAAGCCTTGGTCCGACTTTAACCAAAAATAATAGTGAACCTAGAAGTTATCTAAAAATGGCTTTGTGTGAATTTCAAAACTCTAGCCCTTTTAGTTTTTGTGTTATGGTGCTGACACGCGGACGGACAGACCCACATAGCTAGATCGACTTACTTTTCGATGCTGATCCGATACGTACTTGACACTATATCTAGCTCGTATAGATCAATGACTTACAAACAGAGGAGAAATTTTAATATAATGTATGCACGAGTATAAATATATCGTAAAATTTTAGATACCGCAATCTATATAAGCGAAAGTTTGTTTGCTTGTTTGTGTCTTATAGACTCCTAAACTAACACGATTTGCTTTGAAAATTTGTATACAGAGGTTTTTGGGTACGGAAGCAAATCGTGGGCCAAAAATTTTGCTCTAGCGGACCACTAAGTTGGGGCTGTGGGCCAAGTATTTAAACTTTTTCGCCTAAAATGAAAACGGTGTGACCGATTGACTTCAAATTTTGTATACGTGATGCTCCTTGAGAATTGAGTTGACACTATTAACAGATTAGGAATTTGTTAACCCAGACCGGCCAACGGTTAGCCAAAAAAAATGTTGGAAGCAAATATTGTCCAATTTTGCGCAGTACTGCTTTGACCAAAGGGAAAGTCTCAAAACATTTTTTGTTGAGTTTCGTTAACCCATTGCGACACAGCGTCATTTCTTAGATTTTTTCGTAACTTTACTTTAAATTCGAAACGGTTTTGCAGTATTACTCCAAATTTTGTATGCGTGAAGCACCTTGAAAATGGAGTTGAGCCTGTTAGCAGGCTTGGTGTTTGGTAACACATGTCGGTCCTACGATTGGTCAAAAAAAATTTTTGGAAGTAAATTACGTTCAATTTTTGGAAGTAGTTAGAACTTCTTTGATTACAGGAACTTTAAAAAATTAATAGAATAATCCTAGCAAAATCATTTAAAAAGAATTGCTTTAATACATTTTAAAATAACATTTACACCATGTGTAATTTTTATGTTAACTTTTTGCAGTAACATCATCTTAAAATTAAACCTCCATTGAGAGACGCAGCAACGCGCACCGGGTATTAGCGAGTAGTTTATAAATCGTAATGTAAAATATATAAAATAGAAATATAACATATACCCTAATGAACATAAAAGATGACGCATAATATTTAGCATACGTGTATTAATCTTACATAACAGCTAGATCCAAATAGATATATCAATCAATAGTTCAGAGAAATTAATGATTAACGAACGAATTGAAGCGTAGTGCAAATGACTTGTTGAATGTCCACTTCTAACAAGGTTGCGAAATGATTATAGGCAAAATGAATTCTGATAATTTTACTATAATATTAAATGCAACGTCATTATAAATACAATTTTTACTTTTAAACTTACAGTCCTTGAGTGTTCAAGTTATTCTTCTAAAATATTTTGAACAAATCCGGAAGTATAACAATATTATATTCTGAGAATACTAACAATTGAAAAATTTTAAATAACAAGACTCTAATATTTCTGAGAAATTTTCCTCGCAACTTTTAATATCCGACGTTGCTATTAATAACGACTATGCGTTCTTAGAAGAAGTAATCTATCTAACAATGCTACAATTTCATTATTTTTAGGAAGCAGCGTAAACAAAGAGTGCAATCTCTTTAGTAGGTACTCGTTTTTCGTTTTAAAATTTCTGATTTAATATCCAGTAATTATAATTATTAGTTAAGATCAATTGTTTTTCATCAATTTCAATTAATATTAATTTTCTAGATGTACAAATATATAATGTGTAGGTATATATACCTACATTATATAACTATTGTATACCTTTTAAATTCATTTTAATATAGAAAAATTAAATTGACATTTAATCCAGTTATTTATTTTCCAACGTTGTCTTTTTTTATTCCTTCGAATTTGCAATTAAAAATAGATACAGGGTATCTCTTTATAAAAATATGAAGAATAAGAATTTGCGGCAAGACTTTTTTGTCTTTTGACGTTAGGAAGACTTTTATAGAGGGACGATTAGATGTCCATACAAACTGGATGTATTGAAACATACTGATTCATATTCGAAGTTATATGAAGTGACGGAAAACAAGTCAAAGTTGCAATATTTGATCTATAGCGGAATGGCTACGAAATCACCGTCCCAAAATTCTGTGCGTTTCTGTGATTTCGGTGGGTTCCAAATTAGTTCTGAGCAAATCAAAATGAGTCTCACATAATATTAAAGCGGAAAGAGCGGTTATATAAAAATTCATCAAACATATTTTGAACATGCTTCCTTCTTAATTGAAGAGAAACATTCGGAGTGGAACAGCGTAAAGATCTTATAAACAAAGTAAAAGGAATAGTCCTAAGAATAAGGCAAGGGCAAAATACTAAAATAACGGTACATCCTGTCGCAAAGCTGTTTGGATTCAAGTTTTTACCTCTTTTATCTGTTGTTACCCTCTAAAATCTGGCACCCTGTTCACTTACACATACATATTATTGGCTATACAATGTTAAATGTACATACAGTAGCTTTTATTTAGATATATTGGAACCATTTATATAAGGACAGCAAATTATAAATAAGATATAGAATACAAAAATAAATAAGTTCAAGTAAAAATAGATCAAAAAAAAAAAACTAAGAAATAAGAAATTAGATTGATTGCGGAAGCACTTTTCTTCATTTTATAATGAGGTGAATTTATTTCCAATTTATATGAAAGAGAAAGAGACAGAGAATAAATAAAAGCAAATATTTATGCCAAAAATTTTATTTTATTGCAAAAGTAAGACGAAAAATTAGAAGAGTAATTTTAAAATGAAATAGAGCAGTCAAATATTTTCGCAGTACAATTTTATTAAAAGAGACCAATAATTTTCTTTAACTCAAAATGAGTTTAGGATTTTTTTTTTGCATGTGCTTTTTGCTTTTTATTGAAAAGCAAAAGGGATTGAAAATAAGACACTTAAGAACTTTAAAGAAAACTTTTCTGTTACTTAATAAAAACAAAATATTTTAGGTCTCTTTTAAAAATTTTTAGTTTTTGACGATATCAATGTAATTTAAAATTTGTACGGAATTTATAAAATTTAAATTTAAGCAAGAAAGAGTGTAATGGAGTCGACTGTGTTATCTGTAGGATACCCGTATGACCGTAATGTAGACATTATATCATTCGGTAAATAACTTTTGGCAAAATTTTATATACACAACTTATCAGGGTTATGAACAAAAGAAAATAAAAGTGAAAAAGCAGCTCTTCGAACCTCTTCCTCAACACCGCTAAAGTTCATCACTATTGTTAATACCTGATAAACTATTATTCGTAAAATTTCAGACACCAAGCTTCATAAGGTATAGAATAATGCTGGTATATATTTTAAGTTATGGTACGCACGGACAAACCGTCGAGCATACATAGCCAGATCGATTTAATTTTCGATTCTGATCCGATCCATACCTTTGAGTCCTTATCTATCCATCCTGCGTCTCTGCGTCACAAAAGTCATGGCAAATTTAGTCTGCCCTTTTGACCTTTAGTCATACGGGTATAGAAATAAAACATAATTGTGACATACAAATAAGTTTTAAACTGCATTTTGAAATAATCTAGGGATTTTACGATTTCATAATTTGATGTAGAAGAAATTAGAAGAAATTTTATAAACCGTATCAAAATTAGGGTATTCGTATATTTTCGATTAGGAGTGATTTTGGAAATGCTCCCGAAGCAGGGTTATATGCTTTTTTTTCAGAATGAATATTATATAAACTTATATGTTGTTTCGAAATAAGGAGGGATTTTTGAGTTCAATTAAAATTTTTGGAAAATGGGAAAATATATATCTGCTCTGGCTTTGAATTTAAATCTTAAACTATTTAGAATGCCAGTTACATAATATTATATATAAATATTTTTGTAAAAACTGAAATGCCTGATCTCAAATGTAGTTTTAAAACTCCTCCTAATTAGAAACCTTACATGGACATGAAAGCTTGCAGAATGTTTCATTCATAACCGGTGAAAGAACTAGAGGATATTTTGCTGTTCAAAACAAGCATTTAATGCTTTTGGAGGAGACACGTTCTCATTCATTTAGGATCCATGAGCTATTATTTTTTTTGTCTATTAATTTGGAACAAAAGGAAATAAAATAAACTTATGTTTTTAAATTGAGCTCGTTGAATTTTCTTTATAAAACTTTGTCAACAAGATTTCTAGGTCTTTTATCGGAGCTTGCAATTAGAAATTATTTTACCTTTTTATACGAACAAAATATCTTTTAAAGTTTTTGAACTCAAAAAATATTAACTTAAAGATTAACATAATGATTAACAACAAGCGCTAGAAGAAGGAATCCGATGAATGAATGTAACATAAATTAAATTCCAGGAAGCCATCTTTGTTATTTAAAAATTATAATTAATAAATTCCTTTCATTTTTTAACAAAAATTAATAATTCCTTTATGGACCTTCGATTAATTATTTTAAAAATTATCGTGTCAAATTCTCTTTTGTTTGTAAAAATTTACTTAAAAATATTTTATGTGATCCAGATCACTGACCTTTTATTCTACGTGTATCCATTATCTTCGTTTTTGTCATTTCATAAATTGTAAGATTTTTATTTTACAAAAAATGGCCAAAAAAATTAGGGCAGGAGAAAAAAGTTTTGGATGACGTACTTTTATAAAAATAAAAAAATTTAATGTGGGTTCGAGAACCTGATTATGTGTTAAATTTACTTAACTTTCTTAAAGATATGCGTTTTCCAAACCAATTGTCTTCAACCTAAAGTTAATATTTGCTTATGAAACTTTTTTATGAATTTCGTTAACTAATTAAAAATATTTTAAATTGTCAATGAAAAATGAATTAAAATATTGCTACCCAGTTTGATACAAGGGTTCCTTTAAACAAATAAATGCCTTAATTCTTTACAGCTTTAACTGATATATTTCAACATGCTGCTGTATTAAAAAGTAATGAAACAACAGTAAGTCAATGCAACCGACTTAGTAAAAAAACAATAGAGCGTTACACGAACCACCATTTCGATTCATTTCAGATTTCAAGGACATTGAGCAAACGACAGAACTACCTTACTACCACAATGTTAGGGGCATAATGAAAGTAAATCACTCTTTGTCCAAATTTGAAGTTTCTAGTATATGTGGGAAGTACTCAAATCATAACCACAACACATCCCCACGCAGAACATAATACGAGGAAGATTAATTTCGAAAAAATGCAATACTCCAATTTATTTTCAACTTTAGGGAGACAAGACAAACAGGAATAAACACCTTTGTTCCAAATTTTAAAGTTTGATAACTGAGAATTTTAGAGGTATGCTCGTTTACCCTTGGTTCGATCAGAAGCTTCCTAAAGTCTACCCCATAATTCGATTTCGACTAGCCATTTGTAATATCCACCTTACTTTCGTCACTAGAAACCAACTGTACTAATTTAATCACAATGTCCTCATTTTTTGGAGTTATCCGGCGTACAGACATCGCATACCCGACTTAGGAGGTGAGCTGAGCGAAAATATATATACTTTACTTTCTTACTTTTGGTGTTTACACACACCGTACCATAGATAGTATACCCCTCCCCTATACCTCTTTCATGTAGTTGTAGGGCAAGTTTAGGATAAAAAATCATATTATTTGCTCTCTGTGATTGTTTGATTTAAAAGTCATACATGGGTATATGTAGAAGTCAAGAGCGAACACTTTTTTAGCTGGAATTTTTATAGTAATGTTATATAGTTTGTTATTCTCGAATTTTTATGCTTGCCTCAAATCCAAAAATTGTGTATTTTAAAAAAGATATTATGTCAACATTATGTTACTGCGGGTATCCTAGAGTTGACACAATCTAGTTCACTTTCTTTTCGTTTCTTTTCTTTTGTTTTTATTGTTTTTTGATTTACTCTCATTGTAATTAAAAATATTTTCTCAGTAAAGGAATAAAAATTCAAGATAAAAAAATGGAAAACAATATTTTCCAATGAAAAATGTTCTCCAATATTTCATTGCTTTTTTTTTCTCCGATCCATACGCTTGGTAAAAATAAATACAAAATCTTTTCTTCCTTTCGTTTTGAAATTTTTTTTTTTGTTTGCTTTTATATGAAATTTTATTTTATTTAATAGGTTTTTGTTTTATATCATCCGACTATCTACTTAAGGAAGCGGTAAAATGGTAGAACGAAGAATGGAGAGTGAAACTTAGTTGGTCAACTCATTTTAGTCAAGGAGAACTTAGGAGAAAAACTTGCTCTTGCATGTAGCTTGCTCAGTACCAAACAAATAATGAAAACATTTTTTCTGGGTTTGGAACAAAATTCAGGGTAGAACAGAAAAGGAACAGAAACACAAAAAATATGTGTAAGGACTAACAAGAACGAGATTTAGAATGCTTGAACAACTAGTTTAATTCAATGTAAAGACCATATGTTCTAAGGTGACTTACCGACATTGGAGGAGTATAAGTAGGACATAATACTCACAATTCTAAATGCTTCATTAAAAATGAAAAAAGGTACAAGAAAGCTAACACTAAGCTTCTTCATAATGCCATAAGCATTTATACTGCAATCAAAAAATTTAAAGCTTCCTTAAGAATTGTGGAATTAATTTTATTTTATATTCACACAAAATGATGTTCAATTGGTTCAAGTTTTTTAAAATTAAGAAAATTCTCCTACAATTTAAATCAAAAACTTTTCCAGCTAATAAACCCTTGCACTCATGGCTCACAACTTAACACAAATCTGTTCTGAAATAATATTGCATACTTTTAGGATGCATCTTTTTCTGCCTAGTAGTTCTTACGATATATCATCTACAGATATCATTTTGACTAAAAGACTGATAGTCACCCATAGCAAGATTGATTTATTTTTTGATTCTGATCCGATCCACACAATTGAGTCTATGTCTAACCCCCTCTTTTACAGCGCTTCCAACCTATAAACTATATCCATGCTGAGTATAATTATTACGACTACCTACTGTTATTATAAAATACGATATAATACTTTTACTAAATTCCTTTTTTTTATATTAATGTTTCGACAATATTTAATATTTTTCGAAAAAAAAAACTCAAAAACAAGTAAAATAAAGCTAAATAATGGTAAGAGCACTTTATAATTAAAAATTGCTTGCAACATGCAATTTAATTTCTATACTCAACACACAACAAAAAAAAAATTTTTATATAAATAAAAAACTAAAATACAGCAATAGCTGCAACATGTAACATATTTTTCCAATGTGGATTTTTATAGAAAATATTCCTGTTCAACATTACAACAACCGCATTCATGTATTTAATAGTATCCATATATAAATATTGCCTCATAATGCCTCAGAAATAAAGCTGAAATCAAGACTTTTGAAAACCGATTTAAAGATGAAATAATGTCAAATCGATTCTACTTCAATTTTTAAAAGGGTACAAATTTTCTTTTGATTCTGACATCAGTGGCATATTACAGATTTCGATTGAAGTATTTGAGGCCCAGATCTGACCAACGGTGTAGTTCTTAAAACAACAACATTTTCAAGTGGAAGGTTTTGGATTCAAACCCCGGTCAAAACTTATCTAATAAAGAAAATATTGTAAAATTATTTAATTATAACGTAATATAGTTTAAATCGTAATAACGGATGGCGCAGAACAACCGATATGGTTTGTATGTTTAATAATTTTTTAAATTTTATATATTTTTATTTCAGAATTTTGTGAAGAAAACTTGGGGAATTGGAAATGGACCAGTACTCAACAGAACAGCGATCAAAAATTACGAAAAGTTATGAATAATATACTGGAAAGAGCACTAATGTGCAAAGCCGAAAATGGTCACCACTTTATACCGGAATAGCATCAGACGAAATAAAATTCAAAAGTGAAAAATGCAATAAGATCCAAATATTTATTGAAATAAGGTTCAAATGACAATGAAATAAGGATCAAACAAAACTTTACTAAGACTTAAGAATCGTACAAAATATTATTAGTTTTTTTTCTAACGTTTCAACTGTTAGGCTTATAAGCTTGTTTATACAATAGGCACATGTTGGAACGGGGGGTCATATTATATTCATTTATTAGAATTGATCTTAATGAATTGCACATACAATCTAAACTTGAGATAGTCCTAGGCGTCATAATTTTGTATTTTGGTTATATGATATTTTATATCTGCGAGTTATATTATTCAATCAAATAATTTCTTTATATTATTTCATTAATGTATTTTTTATTAAAGATTTATAATTATTAATTAATAATTAAACCTTCTGAATAATTGTAACCCAAAGGCGAATAGTAGCTGAGTCAAAAACAAGATAAGTTTTCCATTTTCACTGGGATTCGAACCAAAGCCTTTTCAGCCGCAAATTATTTAACATTAAATATTCCATATTCTAAATTTGGTCGGATTTTAAAGTTAGATATTGAATCAGGGTTATTAGCCCTGTACAGAATATGACATTAATAAATAAAATTGGCTTGATTTTATTTCTTTGGGCATTTTTTCTGCGCACCTACATTATAATACTATTACAAACATGTACGTATACAATATGGTCATGTAAAATCATGGTATATGGTGCATATGATGACGAATAACAGCTACTCTTCAAAATAATTAATTTTAATTCAAAAAAAGAAAAACTGTACAAATATAATTTTTGGAATTTTAAAGCTAAGTATTTAATACTTTAAAAAAGAGTTCCAAAAATAAAAACAAAACCGGAAATGCATTATTTTGTTATATTCAATCAATTAAAACAATGAAATAAAAATACAAGAGTGCTATAGAACGAACGTTAAAAAAAAAATAATATTATTAAATGAAAATAATTTAAATCAGATTAAATTTCCCAGAAACACGTTTGAATTTAGTACCACTTTAGATACATTGATGACTACAAAAAGAAAAACCACCTCACAAGTAGTATAATAATATAAAATCAAAAAATTTAATTTTGATAGTCATAAAATAATTTTCAAGTTACTTATTAATCTCAAAATTGTATTTTTTGCTCAATTGGATTTTTTTGAAGTTCGTTGGAAAAAGTTATTCCAATAACAAAGATACGATTGAAGGATGCTTTAGATGATAAAAAAAATGATGCATGATAAATCTATGATCTTTTTAAATTATGATCCACCTGATGATGTGTTCATCGCTATATATCCTTTATATCATGCGGTTTTAAACAGTTAATTGCCCAAGTAGCATTCTGAAAGCAACTTGGTGTACTTTCGTAGGGTCAAATCACTATATCTCAAGTATACATGGTGTTGCCGCCAGTTTTCCTAAAACAAAAATTGCGTGCACAGGGACGTAGGATTGGACATATCGAAAATAAATTAACGTTAAAAATATAGACCGTTATCTAATAGATTATCTCAGATAATAAGGGTTTATATCTAAAAGCATTTCATAACATCAATGATTCTTTTAAAAGTAATAAATATTTCTAGAAAGCCGAAAATGCAAGGTTTCCTTACGATGTAGTAATCTGGTCCTACGCAAATAGCCCCATGTGCTTCAGCCAAACTTGCTAAGAATTTTTAAATTGTGTTATATAATGATATTCCAGTACAAATATTGAAATCCTCATGCTCTTAGAGCAATTTTTCTTCAATTTCAGGATTACTATTTTAATTTCCGAACGAACAAAGATTATCACGTTTAAGAGGTTAAAACAATACTAAATGCTTCTCTACTTCTTCTAAATTACGAGCGATATAATAATAATAAGCTTGACACTTGTGAGGTAGAAGAGGGAGAAGTAAAGAAGAGACAATATGCAACAAACCTAATGGAAACACCTAATAGTGAGCATTTGTCAAGTGTTGACAAGAAACTATATTATAGGTACTCTCTTGTGTCCCTAAAGTTGAGAATGAATTGGAGCCCCTTTTTGGGTACTTATCGCATATCTCCCAAGACTTAAAACATATGTACCAAATTGAGATATTAACTTTGGTACCGCGGGTGCTCTGACTTGCTTTTATTATTTCCTTAACATTTAGGATGGTTTTGAGTGGTGGCTTAGGTACCTTCCAAATACCTCCTTAGATAAAACGAGCATTTCTTGGAAATTAATAGAGATAAAAATTTAAAATTTTATACAAGCAAATTCTGCCATGTTTTTTATTGCATAGATATCCCAAATTTGGGATAAATTATGGTGGTTATTCGAATACCTATCACACGCCTCTCAAGAACTCACAAGTATATCTTCGAAATTGATATTGATAGAAACTTAAAATATGGTTCAAGAGGGTTCTATTCTCCTTCTAAAATTGGGGATTATTTGAAAAATGTTGAGGTACCCAACCCATGTTTTTCGAGTACTTTCCAGAAACCACTTAATCTCTAAGAATAATACACTCGAAAATACTTACTCTAGAAACCTTAAATTTAGTGCGAGATCTGTCTTGTTTCCATTATGATTTTGAATACTGAAAAAAAAAATTAAAGTGCTGGTTTGGGTACCTATCACACATTCCCCAATACCTAATATTCCATGTTTTCAGCAAATTAAAGAGGAATGTAAGTAGCATCAGAAACATTGACGATTTATTCCATTCAGCAACGGAACGAAACATCTTTCAGGACATCGTTGCCAATATCATATTTAAGCTGACATCCAATTATGGATAGGCAACAAAAGAAGAAGAAGAAAGTAGTACTTCGAATAGCTGCCACACGTCTCCTTAAACGCAACCATCATATTTTTGAAGTTAATAAAACTAGCAAATTGATTTCGGAAAATCTTTCTTAATACAATTGTCTACTAATTTTTTCCAATATCAAATCATTTTAAATCGAATGTATTATGTAATCATGCACTTTTAATCCGGTTATTTTAAATTCAATCGCGTAAAAAGAGAAATTGAATCTTTTTTTCAAATCGCGTTATTTTAAATTGAAGCTAAAATGAAATTGTGTGTTTGTTTAAATCAGCTATGTCCAACCTGCGGCCCGCGGGCCGCATGCGGCCCATTCAATAATTTTGTGCGGCCCGTTTTGTATAAATATTTATTGTTATATTATTTCTACGCTGGACATGGTTTCTAAAGAGTTTGTTTATTTCTCACTGGCTTTGGATGAGACAACAGATATTAAAGACACTGCACAACTTGCTATTTTTATTCGAGGTCTTAATAGTGAAATGAGTGTAACTGAAGAACTTCTGGATGTTATGAGTTTGAAAGGCACAACTACCGGAAAAAATATACAAGCAGCTGTCGTAAAATGCACACATGATCATGGTCTGAATTTAGCAAACCTAATTGGAATCACCACAGATGGTGCAGCCTCAATAATCGGTAAAAATATTGGAGCCGTAAAATTAATTCTTGATTATAGAAATGCCATGGAAAAAGCTTCATTATATCCGGACCTTTTTATTTGTCACTGTTTTTTACACCTTGAGAATTTATGTGCGCAAGTATTTGGTATGAACCATGTTATGTCAGTCGTTATTAAAACAGTTAACGCAATAAAAAATAAGTCCTTGAAACATCGTCAGTTTCAAGATTACCTTCAAGAACTAGAATCTGAGTACAGTGATTTGCTTTTTTATGCGAAAATTCGCTGGTTAAGTCGTGGGAAATGTTTAGAAAAATTTTGGAATTTGAGAGAAGAGATTGGAATTTTTATGAATGAAAATGACCAAAATGTTCCTGAATTATATGATGAGCAGTGGCTTTTGGATTTATGTTTCCTTACAGATATTACTATGAAATTAAACGAACTGAATAGGCAGCTTCAAGGTGAAAACAAGTTGATCACAGACTGTTATGGAAATATAAAAGCATTCATAGCAAAACTTAAACTTTATGAAAGTCAATTAAAATCAAAAAATTCTGTCCACTTTCCATTATTACATATTTAATAGTGACAAAAAAGATTTTTCTAAATATGCACAAGAAATTACCAATTTACTACAAGAATTTCTGGAGAGATTTTCATATTTAAAGAAATATGAGAATATATTTAATATTTTCCTATGTCCATTTGACATTGTTGTGGAATCAGCTCCAACAAATTTGCAAATGGAGTTAATAGATCTCCAGTCATCTTCTGAATTAAAATATATGTTTGAAGCCAATGATAAAGTTCAGTTTTATAAAAAATACATATGCAATGATAAATTTCCTAATCTAAGAAAACCAGCGATAAGCGTTACAGCTGCAATGGGGACCACGTATCTTTGCGAATCTTTTTTTTCAAAATTAAAGATTGTTAAATGTAAAAGTCGTAATAGATTAACTGATGAAAATTTAAAAAACCAATTACGATGTGCAACTTCGAAAATACCTGTGGACATAAAAAAATTATCTGAAAAAATTGAAAAACCAGTTTCACATTAAGTAATATGTATGTATATGTAAAACATAATTTAGTTTGTATAAATTTTTTATAATAAATAAATACGTGCGGCCCACATTATATTTTTATTTTTTATTTTGGCCCGGTAACCAATTTCGGTTGGACACCACTGGTTTAAATGATATGGTAATACATTAAATACTAATTAGTAGTTAATCCCTTTGATATTCAATTTATTAATTAATAAAATCAAAAAGACCTACATAAATGTAACCAGTATATGGTTCTTTTATATTCTTATGAGTTTCCAATTCTTTGAATTTTAATTAACTTTCATTCTGTGACCCAGAACTCAATTATTCAGTAATAATTAAATTAAAAAATTTTAAAGTTAAAATTTTACTTTCAAAACTCAATATGAAAAAAACACAATTTCTCACTTTTGCAACAAATATTCACCATTTTCATATTCCTCTTGAAATTCAATAAAATTTTTGAAGTTCCTATTACCTTTATTCTAAAATTCATAAGAACAAAGTAAAGAAAGAAAAAAAAAATTAAAAAAAATAAATTTTAAAAACACTCTAAAAATCTAATTTCAATTTAAATACTTCAGAATATTTAAATTCCTTTATTTTTTTGGTATATCCTGTTTTCTAATATTATACGAAACAGTAGATATATTTTATTCAAATTATTTTCAATTTAGTCCTTGATTCACTTTAATCCACCGTTATAATATTCCTGTACCTATATTAGGTATATACAGTTTTTTAACTAGGTAAATTTAAAACCATTCCTAATGATTATAACGATCCTGACAAATATAAAAAAAAAAAAAAAAAATTTTTATTATCATTTTGAACTTATTAAATTGAATTCGGGCCACATTCACTTTAAACTAATTTTGTTTTTTTTTTTTATTTTATTTGTAAGTTTGTGTGTGTGTATCTATAAAAACTAAATTATATATTTTGTTTGCCTTTCTTGTGATTGTAAATGAACAGTATTTTTCTAAAGTTATGGTATCAGGATTAAGGAAGGATTAGAAAATAATTTGAAAATTTTTTTATTATTGGATTTTATAATTTTGAATTAGAACTAATGTGAGGAGATCTGCCCTAGTGCATGAACACTTTTCACTAATCAAATAGTTAATTTTTCGATAAGTGAAAGGGTTTTATTAATCAAACTTCATTGGTTTGTTGTCAAATATATAATATTAATGTAACAAAACTATATCAAAAAAATTATAATTTCATTATATGATTAGTTACAAGTTGTTGGGGCCCGCTTTACTTCCTGATATTATGATATCTCACTTAAGGATCTTATGGCTGTCACTTATGTTTGATATATAGCTGTCCTTATAAATGAAACCTGCTTTGTACATAAGGTAAAATAAGTTGTTTTCAGAACAATGGGTTAACCATAAGGACCTTTGCAGTCTATTCTAGAGCATCAATACAAATAAATATAATTACCAAACAATTGTGTTAAATTTTTGTTTTAAGGGGCTAACAAAACTTTAGTAATAACTTCCGGAGTCTTATTTCTTGTACATGTTAAGGTTGTCAAAACTCTAGAAAGGGGAACTTTTTACAATGATTTGGAATGTAGCTTTAAGTTCCTTTCTAAATCGCATCTACATATATTGTCGAATAATACTTTGTTTTTTATTTCATTCTGGTAACACTTTTTTAGTTAAGTCTGCAAAAGTGGATATTATTAAACTTTTGACAAAACAACCTGTGGTTTTACTTCTCGAAATATATAATTGAAGAATTATCAGCCCGGTTTTTATTTCTTAAAAAGCCGAAAGTTAAGTTACATCAGAAATAACATAGTAGTTCGCTGGGGACTTTATTTCGTAGATCCTTATTTCAAAGTTTCTAACTGAATCTTAATTTAAAAAAATGGCCTTAATAAATGAAACTCGGAGAATTTACAAACGTACTCAATCCGTTATAAGGCATTTATCAATTGATAAGTTTTTGCTAATGATTTAAAACGAAGCAAAGGAAGAGTAACAATCGGTCCTACTTTTGAATTTCAACAGAGAAGCTTAAATAATTATAATTTACTAACACACATTACAGACATTATAAATTATATCTTTTGTGATCAAAAACTAATCTCGTGGCCTCCATTTACATACAAATTTTGTCTTTTTGAAATACTTTCTATATATCAGCAATTTATTTTGAAATAAGCAAGTCCTTAGAACATAACTTAAATATCGACAGAATACCCCCTGTGTGTATATTAAGTATTTGTTTTTTTTATTCTTTTTCCACTCAGGGCATTCACCAAGTCTATTTAGACTAGGCTTCAGTTTCTTTAATCGTTATATTCATTAAGTCGTTGATTACTCGACTGTAGCTGTTGTATAAGATTATGAATACACAAATGTTTATTTTGTGCGCCGTCTGATATCCTACATTTATACATCTGTACATCTGTACATTTATACATCTGTTATCCTACACAAGAGTTATTTACAAATTTATAATAAACCCGATCCGATGTTATATTACGATATAATTATACAATTTTACGATATTTTCTTATTAGATATGATCTGACCGTGGGTTGAAACCGAAACTTTCCATATGAAAGACGGCATCCTTACCCCCATGCCTTTGGTCAGTTATACTATGAATTAAAAGGTACAGAATTCATCAGCAAGTTCAATTTAAAGTGTATACGTGATGTGAGAAAATTTTTTAAAGTTTTTTGAATTAAGACTGTCAGTCTTTCCAAAGAGCTTTACATAATATTAAAAAAAAATAATAATAATCAAAAATTAAAATTGATAATAATCCCAAAAATAACGTATTTTACATTTCATTTGTTTTCAGATTGGATTAACTATATAGAGACCTAACTCGAAATAATATTATTTTTAATCACTGTAATTAAATTCATTGAAACATTTTATATTAACACATTAAATTTTATTATTATCATAGTATACGTATACATGTAATATCTATTTAAAAACAAACACATTTATAATATACTTATCATTATTTTAAATGTAAAAATGAAAGAAAAAAATTGTATAAAATTAGGTGAATGTTCTCTTGTGTTACTGTTGTTGTTATTGTTATTGTTGTTTTCTCTTTTTGATAGGATGTTTTCCTTTCAAAAAAAAAAAGGATACGCGTGTAAAATTGCCTTTAATATCATTAACATTTTTATGAAAATTAGGATAAGTTTGTTTTTCTTTCTTTTTTAATACCACTTCATTAACACTATAAATATATGTATGTATAATATATACACACACATATTATATTATGAAATGTATATACATACATTCATTTAGAAATATTTTATCTATATAGATACTATAATATTATAATCTGATAGATTTAATAATCTTAAATACAATTTGTAATTATTATTAATAATTTATTTATATATGTATATATATATAAATATTTGTATTAAATTCAACTAATATCCTCTAAATAAGGGTATTTATATTTTGACATTTAATTTATAATAATATAAATCTTTAAAAATAAATTATAAAATACTGTTATAAGCATATGTATACAACGCATAGAAACATGTTTTTTATTATATAATAGTACTGATTTTCATAGTAAAATCAATTAATATAATCTTATTTTCTACCCAATTCTATAATGGTGTTGATAAATACTTATGCATAATTATGTATTGTGTGTGTATATGCAAACTTAATGTATTAAAATATATTATTGTATTAATCATATTTTGGATGCCATAAAATAGCGCCATACGTAATAAAACCATAATGGTCTTTTATCGCTTTTGAATGACAAATAAAGCCATTTCGTACATTTTTTGGCGTATGGCATTATTTCCTATTCAAATGCGAAATAAAATCGTATAATTTTCTAATATTTTATGAAATAACCATATAGTAAAATTGGGTACATGCAAGCCAAATGAAACAAAGGCAATTGACTTTATTTCATTATTATTATTTAAATAAAGCCCAAAAACCCAATTTTTAAATTTTGATCTTATTTCAATACGTAAAATTGAAATAAAGGTAATTTGATTTTATTTCAAATTGCTAATTTTTTTTTGAATTGAATTGAATTTCAAACAATTGAATTTTTATTTTTCAGATATTTTGTGAAAATTACATTTGTTATTGTTTGTATTCAAAAGTAGGGTTGTACGCTTTTTCCAGAATATTTGTGTATATGTGTACGTGGGATTCTGATTTAGGATGGATTTTAGAGTTGGAGTCAAAATCAGGGAATTTCCTTTTCCAAAATATTTAAGTATTAGAAAATCTCTCCTGATTCAGAATCTTGTATATTCGAAAAAGCTGCAATAACAATTTTGATTTTAGCTTTATTTCTTTTTCAAAAATTTGTAAAAATTAAATAAAGCAGAAAATTAAGAAATTATGATTTTGTTTTATTTCAAATGGTATATTGAAATAAAGCCAAAAAAGTTTAATTTGGCTTTTTTTCATTTGGCCTTTTTGCATATACCCGAAACAAAGCAGAAAATTAAGAAATTATGATTTTGGTTTTATTTCAAATGTGATATGAAAATAAAAGCAAAAAAGTGTAATATGAGTTTTTTTTCATTTGGCGTTATTGCATGTACCCGTAAGATTGATACATCGTCGGCTGAGTGCTCTTTTGCCCCATACGCCACGAAGGTCAAACTGAGAAAATTGAAAAAGAAAGTTTGGAATAATATAGAAAAAAATCTACATTAACGATTTTGCTCAAAATTTGCAGGTAGTATGTTTGTACAATTCTGTAACTGTATACAAAATTTCAAAAGTTTTTCCTCAACGGTTCGCCCCAAAATACACTTTTTATGAAACAACTCCCAGTTGCCATTTTGACCCACTTCATACAAGGTATTTATTATTCAATAGAGTATATGCACGTGGAGCAAAAATTTTTCAAATGGGGCAAAAGAGCACGCATTATGTAGTAAGTAAATTTTTACTTTTTAATATTGTAGAGGAAGCAAAAAAGGAAAACTATGCTTTCGTTAACGATGGTCAGTAACAAATTCATCATGGTTTATAATTTTAAAATATAATATATTTGCCAATATTAATTACAAAACTCCAAATTTAAAATTTTTTCGTTTTTTTATTTATCTTAATATTATTTTAAACTCAAACAAAAATTAATTAAAAGTAAAAAACAAAAAAAAATAAATAGCCTTCTTCTAGCTTTAATGTTTTAAATTTATGAAATTGTTTGAAATTTTAAATTTCAAAAATTATTAATTAAAAAATAGTTTCAACAATATTATAATTATAAAAATTTCAACAATATTATAGCTATAAAAATATAATAAACATGGATTTTAAATCTTAATATTTTATTACATTATATTTTCAAGCACTTTAAGTTTCACATTTTGTACTTTCATAATAATATCTATACGTAAAAAAACAAAAATTTATTAAACTAAAATCAGCCTTCTTCTAGATCCTTTATTAAATTGAGTATGAAATCCATAACTTTAAATTTTAAATTTCCTTTCAAAATTATATTAATTTAATATTTTTGCTAAACACTACTAATTTTTATTAAAACTAAAAACAAAAATAAACAGCCTTCAGTTTCAAATAATATTATTCTTAAATTAAGCATTAAATCCATAATTTCAATTTTTAAGTTTCTTTAAATTAAAATTAAATTTAAATTAAGAGTTTGCTAATAATAAAGTTTCGTTATATTAATATTTGAATGACTTGATAATATTATCACGAAATGTTATTATGATTAAATAATATGTTTTCATTAATTGTTTTGTATGATTAAATAATAATATAAATAAAAAATGTTGCGAGAAGTAGATGAAATAAATAAAAATTCATATTAGCATTTAAACTATAAAAAAATGTTTTTATGAACGAGTTTTTCTAATTCACTGTTAAATATAATTATTTAATTAAATAAATCAAATTATATAAATTTTTAATTTAAATTAAAATTAATTGTAGTGGGCTTTTTAAATTAAATTAAAATTTAATAATTATTTTTATACGAATTCAATATAAAACGTCATACTTTAAAGAAATACGTTTGAAATGACGTTGAAATAGTTCCAAAATTGGTCTGCAGTTTTAATTTAAATTTAATATTGCTGTAAAATACTGTTGATCTATCTGTGGTAAATATGGGATCAAAGATTTCAAATCATTTTTTTTTTCTCCAGAAATAATAGATTTTTGAGACAAAACTGGAGGAGGTTTTCTCAAAATGTTAATTAATGTTGTAGGTAAATTTGATTTTGATTTTAAATTTACTGTTTTAAAATTTATTTCAGAAAAAGAATTTTTAAATTGGATTGAAAAAGGATTACTCTTTTCATATTTAATGCATTTTACTTTTGTAAATGGAAGATGAATGAAATTTAATTTAGATGAAATGGAGGATAATGACAAGAAATCTGATTCTTGCATTTGAAAAATTTTCAATTTAGTTTTAGATGTATTTACGTTTTTCAGTAATTTTAACAAATGTAGAGGGCTATGTATATCGAGTTTTTTTAAATACCTGTCTATTACAGAGTGAACTGCATCCACTTCTTGAATATTTGAATGACCAGGCTCGGAGTATTTTTGAACTATTTCAACAACACTAGACGAATTTTCTAAAAAGTATTTTATTCCAGCACTATTTATTTTATTTTTATTTTGTGGGACACAACTGTCGCTCCATAAAATTATTTTTTTTAGATTCGGATTGTCCTTCGAAATGTTATTTAATAGCTTTAATAAAGCACTAGCAATATCGTTGCCACTTCTACCACTGTGTCCTTCATGCCATATTGCACAATATGTGATTTTTTCTTTTTGCGGAATTATTGCCGTAGCAGTTAAATTAAATACATTCAATTTGCGCTTATAAAAAAATATTGAAGAATTTCCTTTAGGTAAACTGAACACATTCTGGAGGTCATAGCATACTATACACGGATTCGCATCGATATTTGAACGATCCAAATCTCGTTCTGCTTTCGACATATTTTTTTCCATGGTATGATTCTTATAATTATCACGGTCTTTTTCAGTTGGAGTTCGGTTATTTTTGAACAGGAAGCATTTATTGCACAAGTCTTTTTTTGGTTGTAAAAATGCCATATTGAACTCATAATTAAATATTTTGCGATACATATGTATTTTCAGCGGTTCTGATGTTTTTTCAACGTAATAATTGTACATTTTAGTTAAATTTAACTCAGGTGGTAAATATTTTTTGTCAGATGATGATCGGCAGTAATGTGAATCTATTACTGGAAACGACTTAATGTGGTCGCGAATTTCTTCTAACTTTTCGACTGGAGTATTTTTTTTAACAAATTTCGAGTAGTAGGAGTTCCTATTGGATCACGTAGTTTATTAAAACAATAATACACTCTTTTCTTATCAATTGACAAAGTATTAAGAAAAAACTCTCGACAAACTCTACGAATTTCACCGTCAACTTCAAAATAAAATTTAAAAGAAAATTTTTTTATCTCTAACGAAGTTCGACTGCGTTTTATCAGCACTCTTTTCACGAATTTCAAATAAAATTGATTTTTTCCTTCATCTGACAGAGACCAAAAACTATTAAAAATAGAAAGACGATTATTTTCACTGAAATACTTTGAACATAAATAAAAGCAAGTATCTTTGCAGCCTGGTTTCATTTTTTTCGGTGATTTTACATTTCCTCCACGATCAGTGTATTGTTTACCACTTTCACGTAATTTTTTTATAGTAGATCTATGCCATAATTCAGGGCGTTTTTGTCTCTTTCGTGTTCTAGTTGGTGTATTATTTCCTAAGTACATAAATTATAAATTAATTTTTATTTTTTTTAATTACATATTAAAAATTTAACCTGATGAAGGAACAAAATCTGATGGCATATCTCTTAGCGCTGAAGAAACGGATGGTAAATTTCGAGAAATAGTAGCTAATATAGGAAATTATTATATAAAATTTGATTACAGAAAAAATTCATAACAATTTACATTCAATATCGGAAACAACCTGCTCTTGTATAACATTTCTATCTGGTACATAATTTGGATCGCGCATTTCGTCACCAGCTTAAAAGTTCATGAAAATGGAATAAATATAATATATTATTTTTTAATAAATATAATTTATATTTACATGAAAAATCATCCATAGTGGTATAACTTAGATCACATTTTTCGACGGGAAATATATCTTTTTCCATTCTAAAAAATTATAGTTTTTAAACAAAAAATAAAGATACAAACCATAATTAGCTTACTCTAAAATATCCTCCGAAACAAATGGGACAGGTGAAGAATTTTCACTGGAGCTCAATTCAGACATTACATCAGTCATGCTAAAAAAAATACATTTCGTTAGGTATTACAAAAAATATGAAAAAAAATAAAATAGATTTACTTACTCAAAATATATACGATTTTTAAACTGAACTCTTATGCACATGCGCGCACATCTATTATCTCCGAAATTGAAAAAAATACTAACCGTGAACGATAAAGGAAATATATTTTGAACTTCATTTCTTATTTTCTAAGTTCAAGAATTGCGTTTTTTAATAGAAATTGCTTAATGATTAGCACACATTTTCCAAGCGCAATATTAAACATACTATAGATAACCATTTAATTTGGTTTATCTGTTCATTCATGCGTAAACTTGCATTATAGTTTTTTTATTTTTTCTTTGTTTCAATGTTTACATACTTATTTTATTTTTTTTATGGTTTGCTGTATTGCTATAAAAAGCATTCTTAAACTTTGTTGATTTTTAAACGATAAGAAATAAAATATCTTTAAATAAACAATGATTATAGTTTGTTTTTTTTAGACAGATAGACTTCGATCTTATGTTTGTATTTCACAAAAAAAACTTTTTTTTTTCAACTTAAATTGTACTTTCAGATATGCACTTCTTTTTGTTTTGTATTATGATAATGACGTCAATAATAAGAAAACAAAAAAATTTTTTTTAAAACAAAACTAAATAAAAAATATAAAGTAACTTCAAAACAATAATTAAACTTTACAGCAAAATAATTCTTCCATTTTTTTATTATTTTTATGTAATTTTTTTTAAATAAATATAAAATTTGTATATAATTGCTATAATTTACTATTCCCATGGGGCAAAAATAATTTATGAAAAGTAAATTCTATTTTGATCCATAGATTCGGTACATGCACATGGGTCAAATAAGAAATTACAAAAAAAAAATTTTTTTTTCATATAAAATTTGACCCATAAGCAAAATTTTGGCGTTTGGGTCAAAAGAGCATTAACAATCTGGAAAAGTGCGGCGTATGTATCAAATTGGCAACTCTGTATATCAGTAACTAAAAGAGCTATCAGAAAACCGATTACACTAATCGAAAGATCTAGTGCCAAAACCTATATATCTAATCTTAGGTCAAAAAATCAAAAAGTGGCGTATGGGGCAAAAGAGCACACAGCCAACGACATATTATTATTTCATAGTAAACTAAGTGAAAAAACGAGGAAGAGTGTAGTAGAGTAGACTGTGTCAACTCTGGGATACCCGTATGACCGTAACATATACATTATATCATCCGGTTAATTACTTTTGGCAAAATTTCAAACATTCAGCTTTATTAGGTGTAGAGTAATGCTCATATAAAAGAAGGAGTTGTATGGCAGTTACTCGAACCCTTTGTAGTAGACCAACCAAATTTTGCAGAAACTTTGGCCATAAAACTAAACTACTTTTGGCAAAATTTCAGACACGCAGCTGCAATAGGGACAGAGAAATACTCATATATAAAAAGAAGTTGTATGGCAGCTACCCGAACCCATGGACCAAAATGGCTGAATTTAAATAGCGATTCCGGTTTTTGCATAAAAATGAATTTGTGAAAATTTCATAATCCTAGCTCCTTTATTTTTTGAGTTATCGTGATGACGGACGGACAGACGGACGGACGGACGGACGGACGGACGGACATACATCGCTAAATCGATTTATTTTTCGATTCTGATCCGATCCATACACTTGAGTCTATATCTATCCCCCCTCCTTCTCTGCGTCACAAACGTAATGGCAAATTTATTATACCCTTTGACTATGTAGTCATACGGGTATAAAAATAATAATAATAATTAGTATTTCACACACGCACATATAGTAACTATTCTGGAAATATAACTACACATATAACTACACTCGAAAATCTCTCCTAATTCAGAACCTAACATATACATATACATAAATATTCTGGAAAAGAGTATAACAAACATTTTTAATCCAACTCTAAAACCCCCTCCTAACTATTTCAATAACAAAGTGGTTAAAACAGTAGAAGCTGACGCTTAGAAACCCCCGCTGTGTATAAGTCAAATTCTCAATTAAGAGGGTTTTTTAAGTAGAATTCAAAATCAGGATTATCACTTTTTCCAGAATATTTATACACATCCACATATTAAAATTGAAAGAGGTTCCTTTTTGTTGAAGTTTTATTTTTTGGAATTTTTGTTTATAATTATTTTTATTTAAAAAATTAAATTGCTTCTATTTTAACAAATAAAATTACATTTTTAAGAAGGAAATAAAGCCATATGGCGTTATTTCATGGCACCAATATTTTGTATAATATAAATTAACAGGGAATGAAATAAAAGAGAGAATATTTTGATTGAGTAATAAAATAATTTATATTTAATTTTAATTTCAATAAAAATATGTCAATAATATAATTTTAATTCCAATTTATTAAAAATGTACATATAGAAATTATATTTAATATATTTATTATTTTAAAATATAAATTATCTGATTTTGAAAATTAAATCGTTAAATATTTCCTTGAATACAATTTTCATAATATTTTATATAATAATATCTGGGTGTTTAATAATATTATTTTTAGTTTTTAAGAGGCTTTAATAATTATTATTTCTATTAGAATTAATTTTAAATTTAATTAATAGTATATTAATGTGTATTATATGATGTTATTAGGTGTTTTGTGGGTAATTATTTAAAATTGTTAATAAAAACAAGAGAAGTTTATTTAATAAACAAATATGAATAGCTAGACTGTCTGACTGATATTACTAGTTAAATTAATGATGTTGTATGCAGGAATATAAAATTTCGAATTCTAAAGTACTTTTATTTATATTTAAACAATTTTATGCAATTTGTGATCATTTTCATTTAAGGGTTCTAGGTCGGTTCTTTATGTAAATATTGTGTTTTAAGAAATGAGTAATATTCAATTCTTTTTCGTTGGTTGTTCAATGGAAGACCAACCCTTTTTCAGTCGAGGTGTCATGTACCTTTATATATTAGATATGGGTATAGTACATTTGGAATCTTACACTTGACAAAAGGGACATTTAACAAAAAAATAACTAGCAAAACGGACAGTTAGTAAAAGGACATTTAACATCTGTACACTTAACATTTGGATATTTTGGCAACTTTTATTTTGCCGGTTCCTATAGGATCTTATGTTTTTTCCAATCACTTTAGTTAGTGGGTTCTTCAGATTGTTGCTTGTAAGTTAATCTGAAATATATTGCAGATTTTTGTGTGATTCGGAGAGGTTTGAAAGAAATAAATGGGATGTTTTTAAAAAAATGTTTATTCATAAATTTAAGATGAAAATTATATTTTTGTAATCTGAAAAAATCATAATGAGTTTAAAAATAAATACTTTACTTTTAGTTTTACATTTTGATGCTATAATTTCATACCAAGTACACTGAGGTACCATGAGGTGAGAAGTTTTTAGGGTTGAAGCATTTAAATAAATTATTTTTTATAAAAAAGTGTCTACAATTTAAAGAATAAAGTAAAATAGTCCTTTCAATAAGAGAATATATAATCATATCTTGGATTTATATGATCATATCCATTTATTAATAGTATAGAAGTAGAAAGGGCCTAGGTGGTTTAAGGCTATAATTATTAGCTTGGGCTAACTGTTTAACTGTTCCGATGAAAAGTATGTCTACATCATGAACAGGGGGAGGATATTAAACTCTTGTTATTTAAAATGATCTTCATAATTTTACTCATACAATTGAAACATTAGATAGTAACAAGTCTTATAACATGTAGAAAAATTTTAAATTTTCAATAGATACAATTGTTTTTTTTTTATATTGCAATAATTTGTGTATTTGAGTTATATGGTATTCTACAGCTGTGAGTTATATTATTCAATTAAATTATTTGTTTATTTCTGTATTTTTTATTGAAGATATATACAGAGTCGGGAACACCCTGTATATATATGAATTATTGATTAAACCAATAATTTGAACCCAATGATAAATGGTAGTTGAGTCGAAATGGTCGAGATAAAATTTTTTTTTCACTCTCAATTTGATTTGAACCCGGACATTTGCCATAAAAGATTGACACTCTAACCACTAAGCAACCCAGCCAAAAAAACTAAGTGGGGTAATGAGTTAATAATGGATTTAGTAGTTAATAGTGAAGTTAATAGTTATTTAATATAAAATTTCCGATGATTTGTAATATATCTAAATAAATTAAATTAAATAGTTAACACAGACAGTAGATTAACGTTTGTCGCTACTAAGTTGGAATTAAAGCATTATTAAAGCAAAAAAGCTGAAGCTAGATTTTGAACTGTTATTTAATATTATTTCAAATATTTTATTATAAAGAGTTTTTGGAATTCAAAATCTGGCTATGTTCTACTAAGACCTAATTTTTAACCTATTAATCGTTGACGAGTACTAGTATCGCCTTTGTTTTCACTAAGGGTTACCAAATGTTTTCTAAATTTCCACCCAATCGTAGCTCAGATATCTAGTAAAATGATTGTATTGAATTTATTGAAATAATTTTCTTGATTAATATCCTTAACAAAGGTTATTTGAAGGTTAAGTTCAATACAAATGACAAAAAAATCAACAATATTTATTTTAACCTTTATTTAACCTTGATGAAAAATTCAATTTTCATCATTAAAACAAAGTCTTCAAAACCAAATAACTATAGATACTGATAAATAAAATACTACACTTTTGACGACACACATACGACACAACTTTCAGAATAGTGAAAATTAACAGAATCTCTTAAAAAATTAAAATTGAACTGTTTAAATTAGATCACTGTTAGCCTTTATCTTAACTAAAATATTTAAAACTTTATATTATCACAAAAATATACTATTTTAAGAAAAAATAAATATTAAACTTTTAAACTACTAAAATTTTCTGTATTTAAGTTAAAGATTAAGTTTTTAGAATCATTTTCCCGTAGAAAGTTAATCCTATCTTTAAGATAAAAATGAAAATATTTATAGAATAATAGTTTAAACTCTTTAGGTCAAATTTCAAAATACAACGAATAACTATATATATATATATATATATATATATATATATATATATATATATATATATATAAATATATATATTTTTACATAGTCAGGTTATAAGTATTATTGTATAGGTGGGTAGATTCTTTATAATAACTTTAGAAATGACTAGTTTGATATAAAAATAATATTAAAATAAAAAAACTCTTAAGGGATTTTCTTTCTCTTTTTAATTTCTAAAGAATTATATTTTTTCTTTCATTTTTCGATGTAAACAGCAAAATTGTCTGATGACATCAAGTTCACTTATTTTTATTTTTTTTTTTTTGTTTTTTTTTTTTTTTTATCTTAATATAAAATATCAAAGTGCATTCGGGGACATGACACTTATAAGAGTAAAATAGAAATGAATTTTATAAAAAAAAAAAAAAAAACTAAAATGACAGAGAATGGCAACACTTGACTCGTTTTTTGTTGGTAGCATTTGTTTTTTTTTTTTTTTATAAAAGTGTTGTAAAAGTCATAGTATAAAGTGTATACAGTGACTGGTTAAAGTAAAAAAAAATCTTCAAAATTTTTATTTTTTTTTTATTTTTTTTCTTTTATTGTGTTGTCAGGATCTGGTTATAAGAAACAGGACCTGAATATACAATAGAGTTTTCAGGTTTTTCAGGGTTTAGTTTTTTTTCAAACACCTTAAAAAGAACATTTTCTAAACGAAAAAACTGTAAAAAAAAAGCTTTTCTTTTTGGTGTTTTGGGAGGTGGCTTTAGTAAAGTGTGGTGAAGTGAGGCATGTTGAAAAAAAAAATAAATATAGAAAATTGCACATGTATATTTCTTTTGTTGTTTGGGAGAAGCAGAAGAAGAAGAAGAAAAAAAAATAAAAACAAAAAAAAAAAAAACCAATCTTTAATATTTTGTATTTTTGTCACAGACAATTTAGCCTTTGTGTTGAAAAGTTTAAAAAATTGTAACAGTGTATTGTGTACAACACAGTATACTCTTAGTGGTCACTTTATAGTTTTAACGCTTATTTGTTAGTTTGCTTTTTTTTTTCATTTTATTGTTTTTGTTTTTGTTTTTTTTTTTGTTGGTTTGTGGGTTAATATAACTGTAATATAATATGGATTTATTGCCAAGCAACAAAATATATATGTATTTATAATATATAGATAATATTAAAATAGAACAACAGGGTATTAAAAAAATTATAAAAAATAAAAAAACTAAACGGAAGGAAGTGTGATGAAACGGAAATAGAACAATAGAATTAAATGATGGAAAAAACGACCAACAAAGAAGAAAAAAAAAAACACAGTTAATTTTAAGAAAAAAAGCTATTTTAATTTTCTTTTGTGTATAAATAAAGTATAAAATTTAATTTTAAAAAGATTATTGTTTAATATTATATATTTTAATAAAAAAATGCATCTAACAATATTTATTTAATAAGATTAAGAGATTTATTAGAAATATTGCAAAATTAAAAAAAAAAGAGGTAAATTTAGAAATTTGTGGATTAAGAGTAGCAATATAGTTTTCTTAGGTAAAGCTTAACGTTTTACTACTTTTGCAATAATAATTCGAAGGAGTTTTGCTAATATTAAATTTTAATTAAAAATAGATTCGTTTTTCTTTTTAGGAAGCACCAAATTATGTTTGCAACCTTGGAAGCACGTGATTACTCTACGAAATATGGAATTCGGTTTTTTTACAACATTAAACAATTTTTAAAGTTTGTTACAATTTTATGTTTGAGATGCTAATTATTAGCAGCTATTTTTATTTCCTTTTCCACTCCTTTAAGGAGTATAGGACATTCACCAAGTTCATTTAGACTTGGCTTCTGTTTCTTTAATTGTTATATTTATTATGCCGTTGATGACTCGTCTGTAGCTATTGTATCAGAATATGTAGGAATACACAAATGTTAATTTCTATTACGATATATTTGTATATTTTTGCGATATTTTTTCATTAGATATTTCGATCCAACCGGAATTTGAATCCAAGACCTTCCGCATGAAAGCTGTGTCTTTATGACTACGCCTTTAGTCAGATAGTCAGATTGGTCAGATTGGCAGCCATCCTCACACTATATTCTCCTATTTCTTTTGATAACTCTAATTTGCGTTTGCTTCCTTCAATTTTCAGCTTACACTAAATTAAGGGTTTGCCCAGACTGCACTATGTTAATCTAGGTAGTTCCGTTAAAAAAATCATTTTAAATGGATATTAATACTCTCAACTTTTACTTGAAGTAAAGAGAAGGGTGTTAAAATTCGAAGTATTATAGATGGGAAGGGCTTATTACAATTAAAATATAACAATTTAAATAATGTAATTTAGTTTAAGTTTTCAAATTAAAGCTCAAACTTTAAAACTTTTCTCTTGAAGAAAAAATCTTCAATCATATTTTTAGTTCTTTCTACGAAAGAAGAAATGGTTAAAGAGTAGAGGACTTATTAAGTCTATAATAAGTAATATTGAAACAATTTTGCCACCTCGCATTTTGCTTTTTTTTGAGAAAACAAAATATTCAGAACTTATTTTAAGTATGGAAATAAATGAAAAACTTTCGTAAAACTAGCATTTTCATCCAGTAAAAAGCTTGTTAGAACCAAATTCCTGAAATTCTTACCCTCCAAATTCACTTTAAATTTACTAAGCCTAAATAAGGCTGAGAGTTTGAATAATATTGAATAAATGTACACCGTTGCACCGCTTTTCAATATCTGCATAGAATACAAAAAATTACTGTTATGTTAATACTGCAATAGAAGATGCCGAAATTCGCCCCGAATTTGCGAAGGAGCTATTTTTCTGTTCTATAAAAATTTTCTGGTGAATATTTAAAAAAAAATTTAAAATGTTATGCCAGAAACCCCACCTTTCCAAGGTATAACTCGTTTATGCGCTCAAACTCATTTTTATACTGTAAAGATTGTTCCAAAAAAACCTTTGAAATAAATTTACTATTTTATTAGTTGCCCCTCAAAAGTTTTGGAGCACATTACCACTATCGTTTCCTAATACCTAAAAAATATAATTAAGCTGGATCACTAGAAAAGTTCAAGTCAATTTATTCCTTCTCGGTTTCCGTATTCAAATACTACATTTATGTCCCATTGCTTCTTTTCAGCCATTACACTGCCCATTGCTTCTTTCAAGCCATTACACTGCGCAAGCAATTTGGTTGATTATCCCACTATTTTTTTTTCTATGGAACAGGTCTTTCTGTGAAAAGGAAACTCCTACGATCAGGAGATATGTATTGCAAATGCTTATTGAAGGGTTTTCCCTCACTTAGGAAAAAAAACTGACTACTAAAAATATTAAAATTTTGATCCCTCAAATCAAGTTTTCTTAAACCTAAATTCCATACTTAGATTTATCTAACTGTAAATAACCACTTTACTTATATTAAGATAATGGGATCATAAGTTTTAAGTAAAATTTCTGATCAATCTAATTTTATCTTCTGTTTTATTCAATTAACCAAATCAAAATCAATCCAATTCTTCTTTAAATTATTATTTATTTACAAACTCGAATATAAAATCCTATAATGTAATAAGAACTTGTCTTAATCCTTCCATCTCACAGAATCTTACCTGCATAAAGTTTATTATATTTCAAAGTTTTTCTACCATTTTTTTTTTTGAAAAAAAAATTTCAAATAATTTCTGACATTTAATTTTTTTTTTATTTTTTTAAAAAAAACTTTTTTTTAGTTTTATTTGAAAGATTTTGTTCTTAACAGAGTTTCTATTTGTGTAAAATATGAAATTCACTTTCTTAAGTCAAAATCATAAAAGAAAATAACTAAAAATTTAATTTCTGAAAATAGAATTATATAAACTTTTTTTGGAAAGGAAAGAAAACTTTGAAAAAATGTAAAAAAAAAATAAAGAATGTGAATCTTTCATATACAATTTTTTTTGATAGTTACAATGGCAAAAATTTGTTAGTCATTGTCAAACAAAATATACAATATAAAAAAATATATTTCATGAATTTTCGTGACATTTATATTTTCCTAACAATGTGGTAGTAAATGTCCTTGAGAAAAGGATTAATCTATATTGTATAAAAATTTTTTGAAAAATCGTGTAAATTATTTTGTGGTAGTAGAAAAAAATAACTCTTAACATAGTGGGAATTGTTCTCATTTTCATGAAATCTAGAATTTAAAAAAGCTTCCAATGCATCGTACTTAAAATTGCAAGAGATGCCGCAGATTGAAATAAGTTTTTTTTTCAAGTCAAGTCGTCCAATGTATATGGATCCAAATTTAGTCTTAAATCCAATGTATCCGACTTAGGATTGGAAAAGATGCTGTAGATCGAAAGAAATTAAGCCATGATTCTCATGCATCCTACTGAGGACTACTGAAGATACTGTCGATTTAAACAAATTAAAATTTCAAAATAAAAGTACAATTTTTGGGCTTACAAAAAAATTAAGATGGATTACTCAGAAAAAGAAGATCTGAAGTGACTTTAAACTAGTAGTTGATACTAAAAAGTCTTACCACCTGAAAAATTGTGAAATCTAGAACCGTGAAATGGTAACAAATTTAAATAACTGATACCACCCATGCCTAAATATCAAACGTTATCCATTGTTATGTCAACCGTTTTATGCACCTACTGAGAAGAATGGTCGGAAAATAAATGCATATTTTATTATCAGTGAAAAGCTACGAAAGTTAGGCATTAGAATTGAGCTTCTTTAGGTATAGTATAAGATCTTAACAAATTAGAACCACTCCCCCTTTGAAGAAAACTTGAGCATACCTGCAATATAATTTTACAGTTTGATTTCGGTTATTTTGAAATGAGAGAATTGACTTTTTCTTATGTTGTTAATGTGTGCAGGTATGTAGTTAAAACAAAAATCAACTTACTGTACCTTGTAATACACTTTGCAAAAAACAACTAAAAATTTACGCTGAACATGTTCTGAAACTTTTGAAATTTTGTCAAATAACATGATGATGTTCAAATTTTCAAAATCTGCTCTCCTTTTCAAATCCAGTTCCAGGCAAGATGTATTGAATCCTTAAAGAATAATACATATAATAACAAAGTTACAGGCCAACAAGAAATCCGGAATAAATTTCACTTTTATAGTTATATCTCTTTTGTGTAAACATTAAGCACTATACAACCACCGTGTAGAATTCCAATAACCAAGTCAGAATTCGGCCAAAACCAAAGTAGGAACTCTTTTTTTAGTTTTATCAAACGGACGTTTCATATTAAATTTTTTTACTTTAGATCTTTGTAGAACCGGAACAGGAAACATTTTTTATATCTAAGATCCTTCTAGAAATTTTCTCACTTTAACTAAACTCTAGAATGCTAGAAAAAAGTTACAATGACTACTCGCTTAATAGCGGGATTTGGTTTTGATAACTATAACGCCCTATTTGGTTTTCATATCAATGATTTTCAAAATAAAAAGAATTTTAGTAGTCCCTGTCTCTCTCTCTCTCTCTCTCTCTCAAAGCACTCTCGATAAATTGCTTTATGCAAACTTATATGTGAAATCATAAAAAGTTTAGTTTTATAACATGGATTATTGACTTTTGAAGCACATTTTTTATTTATTGATAAACAATGCTTTACCTGAAGCATGCCTTTTCTTTTTAGGCGCGGCAGATTATACAATCTTACTGATTTAATTAGTAATATTTTTTATTTCGATGATATAAAAAAATTTTATATTTTGCTATATAATTTTGGTTACCATGGAGATTTGTAAAGAAAAACTTTTTTCCAATCATTTTTCTTTCAATTAAAAATTGATGAACCATACGGAAATCAAACCCGCATCTCTTGTTTAGTAAGCCAAATGATTGCTCTATAACTTACCGAGGCCCCAAAATATTTATAGGTGTCCATCACTTATTTTCAAGTTTTGCTGACATTTTATTCAAGCGTAATAATTTAACAATGGTATTACAATAGCAAAGTGTGTCCAGATAAATTTGAAATGCATAACTAACCCAATCCAAAAATGATTTAATTATAGATATTAACTATGAATAGATTGAACTGTAATCGCTGTAATTACACTGTTAACATTTCTATTATAAAAAACAAAATCATTATTCTTGGAATTTTTAAATTTAATTATAAATTCAATATTTCCATTCAACCTTTTTTTTAATTCATCCTCAATTATTCCAGAATTTCAACATAAAAATGTATTTTTAACAACTCTATAGAATTTTAACGTAAAGCAATATGAAATCCTACGCATGTATAAAATTTCCACTAACCACCTACACATTCTATCTACCTTGATACCTATCGATATACCAAACTACTTAAAAATTCCAAAACATTGAAAATCCTTCTAATCTCCTGTCTAAAAAAAACTCAAAAAAAAAAACAAAATTATTTACATCATTATCCTTCCAACAAAATCAAAATCTATCTATTAGATCAAAACATTTGGTTTTTTTCTATTTTGGCAAAGTTTCTTTAATACAAAATTCTGCTTCCTAAATTGCATTATAAAAACCCGTCAAGTGTCTAATCATCATTAGGTATACCAAAAAATATATTATATTCAACATACACATATTTATCTTTATGGTGATCTATTGATGTTATATTTTTGATTTTCATATGACTTTCCCTGTAACACTTGTATAATATTCATGTATTTTTACATACATACATGTTGATGTCAATATTCATTGACTTTTATATAATGTTGATGTGTTCATCATTAACTTCTAATATTTGCCATAACGGTTCTAATGAAAATCCTCAACAAAAAAAAAAACAACCGTACCTATATGAAAGCGACCAACAAAAAAAAACATCTAATATCTGATAAAATAATAGGGTCTAATAGGACACTTTACTGGAAAACATAATCTCGAACTAACAAAAAATTCCGAACTATTTAAAATTTTAAAAAGAACCCGAAAATACCAAAATCCCGAACAACAAAAAATCCCGAAAGAAAAGTCTTGAATTAAAATTCGGCCATCGAATTAAAAAATAATGTTTCCCGACCCTCTGAATTTGGATCCTATACTGAGATCTTCATCATTTAATATCTAGCATTTAAATTTATTAAAGTGTTTAGGAATGAGGAAATACCCTGATTTCGAATCTAACTCTAAAAACGCCCCCACATTCAGAATGTCATATATTTTCATGTGCATAAAAATTCTGTAAAAAGCGTCTAACTGTAATTTTGAAATTAAATTGTAAAACCCCTTTGTAATTCAGAATCTCCCCACATTCATAAATGAAGTACTCCCACATTTCAGGATTTTTTTAGAATTCGGGATCAAAATTTAAATTCGAAATATTTTTATTTTTCGGAATTTATTTTTAAAAATTTTTTCGTTCGAAATTTCTTTTTTCAATCAAATGTCATGCACCCAAAATAATACTCGTATATTTTGAAGCTCTCTTAATTTTAATTCGAAGGATAAAAAAAAATAGAAACAGGAAAAAAGTAAAAAATCCTGAAGGAAGAATGAAAATAACATGACAGAAAAACCAAAAAAATGTTAAAGGTGAAAATTATAAAAATGTTATAATACGTCAATGAATATGATTTCATCACTTAATTCGACTTAATATTTAATAAACACTAGATATACCTACATATTTCTGAATAATTTTTAGAATATTATCAAAATGGAGGACGAAAGCATATAGTGTTTTATGAAGATTATCTTAAATGAATTTGAAAAAGATAAGAAATTTTTTTATTGGAAAATATTGGAAACCTTTTCGGCAATTTGGCGAGGTATTAAACTTTGGGGTTGAGTAAAAAGATTAGCATGAAACTATTTGAGTTGTCAATTTGTTGGTTTAATGTTGAAAGTCTATTATTAGATCTTTTATTGATTTTGTAATACCTCATTAGTAAAAATCTAGAGTGAGGTCATTGCAATGTATTGTGGTAATTATAGTATTAACTTGTTTTAAGGGTGCTACATAAGGACGAGATTATATTGAAGCATTGATTAATGTTAAGAGTTTTAATAAAAGCATCATTTAGTTCAACTTCAATTCGAAACATGTATTAAATTTTTTTAAGCTTTTACCACATATAACTGCGGTCAAGTATAAATATATATTATTAAGAATGAAAACTCTATTTTTATACATCCTTACTCACCGGACACACATACCTAGAACGATTTACTTTTCGATTCTGATCCAATCCATATCTTTGAATCTATATCTACCCTCACCCGCTTCTCCTTCTCTGCGACACACACGTAATGGAAAATTTAGTATACCCTTTTAACCTACAGTCATATGGGTATAAAAACAACAGTAGGTGGAACGACAATCTAAGTGCAATAAATGTGCTGAGATAGCTCATGGTGACTTATGGCGTTGTGGGTAAGACGCTGACTTTTTAAGTGTAAGATCTCGAACTCTAACCTTAAGATCATATATAATATAAAAATATCGTAAAATTGTATAATTATATCATAATAGTTTGTATCGGAATATAAAATAAGATTAGAGATGATAAAAAATTAAATAATGTAACTCTTGTATAACATAAAAGTTAGCGCGTATTAACGTGTTAACGATTCATAACCTTAAACAACAGCTACACGCAAATAATAAACGGCTTAGTGAATATAACGATTAAAGAAACAGAAGCCTAGTCTAAAATGACTTGAGGAATACTCTAGACTCCTTATAGTAATGCAGAAAGATTAAAACATATATATATAGGTATATCAGCAATGATAAAAATGTCAACCTAGCGTACCTTTACTTCATTTATGAAGTTCTTGACTGTAACACTTACAGCAATAACCATTCGCTTTTATTATTTATTATTAATTTAAAATCTAATTATATAAATAAATATTAAATGTTATAAGTATGCTTAGTTGATTTTAGTGTTATTTTGGATCTAAGAATGATGACATATAACAAGCTACCACGTAGCCTGAAGCGCAATTTTTGCAGACTCTTACTTCTACCGTTAAAAAAGTTCACCGAATGGCAGCCGTGTTTTATTTTTTAAATCTTAAAACAAATTTAAATGGCAACTGTACGAAAAACAAATGTTCAAATATTCAAAAAGAGCAAAGTGATAAAAGCAAGTGGAAGATAAAAATGCTGCTCACCTCTAGAATTCCTTCCAACTTTTCTCGCGGCACTTTATAATTAGTCAAGTCTTATTGCAATTAATGTTTTCTATTTAAATATCAAGGAGATTAAAACACTATTATCCATACAATCTTTTCTGCAACTTGATGATTGATGACTCAGTCCAGTACAGTAAGTTTTTAACTGGCAATTCAGTCTAATGGGTTTAAAGGAATGTTTGCTTCAAGGCAGTTGCCATAAAATAGATAATATATGTTGATGAAAGGTATTTAATATAAACGTTCATTATTTTCGTGAAATGATTATGAACATATGCGAATTATGTGGAAATATTGTATTACATCAGATGGAAAGATAGGTGCAGATGGGTAGACTATACAGGAGAAGAATTAATATGCGTTCTAGGAAGCGATGATATTTTTCTATTCAGGTGTATACTATAATGGGTTCAAAAGAGGGAATCCTTTATAATACTTATCACAGCCTAAATAGTTTACATGTTTTTCTTCTCATCAGTCATTAATTTCAACCTTCACATATCACATAACATGTAATATAGATGTAAAAAATTTGGATACATGGATAGATAAGAATCATTTAAAAATCGTGGATGGTAATGCCTTAACTTATTACAATGTTCCAAAAAAAAATGGAAGTAAATAAAGGAAGTGTTGTAAGCTAATATAATTTAGGAAATTCAATATAATATATCGTTATGTATAATACCTATCCCTACAGATTTTGTACTATTTTCATAGATAAGTACATGGTATATACATATGCCAAAAGGATATTACATCAAATAATACAATTTTTGACATACTTATATATGAACATCATTATCACTCCTAATACGAAATGCAAAGCCAAAAATACATAAGTTTTACTAAAATTCTTTCATCTCGCTCACTCATTTTTGTTCTTCTCTCATTTTTTCTGTAGAAAAAAAAATTTTAATCAGGATTTCCATCTTAATATTTAATGAAAATATGGATTATATGAAGGACCTAAAAAAAAAAATTCATCACATTATATAGACCAAAAAACAAAAATGATTATGAAAAAAAAAGGATATTTTTATCCTTTTTTAAAAAATTATGAAAATAATTTAGCAAAAAAAAAGAGATATTTTTAATTTTTCAAAGGATTTTAACAAAACATTTTCTATCTTTTTTCATATATTATTGAATATATTAAATTCAATATATATACGGGTATACATGGTGTTTTAAATGAGATTTTTGTCTAGATTAAAATTCATATTTCTATTATAGAAATAAAAAACGGAAAATAATAACAACAAAAAAAAAGGGGCAAATTAATAAAGGATTAAACTCTCATAATATTATTATATTCATATTCAGGTATTATTATAATTTCAATGTACAGTGTTATAAGAAAGTAAGTGCTGCAAAAATGACTCCTGATTGATCAAAAACTATTATAAGAATTTTAAGGCTTAAATAGAGCGTTATTTATATTTCGCCCAAAGTCAAACTATTTTAGTCGATACTTAATACTAATATTATACTCTAGATTCAAATTAGTCTCCTAAATAGAACGAAGACTCTCTATTAAGTAGCAAAAAGAGCAGGACTCAAATATTAAAATAGGAAAATCACTTTACCAAAGACTGCGAGACATTCAATCAAGGCCTGTCATAGAGGCCCGTCCAAAAACTTAATACCCTTCAGGCAACATTTCAACTTAACAGTCATAATATTGCGTATAAGAACTAAGGATCTTATCCAAATGTATAATTTGCAGGTTTACATTATTTTACTTGGAGATGAGCTTATAGGTATCATTAGTTGAAGGTTATTAAGCTGAAGGAAATTAACACTGTGGTCTCCGTCTAGTGTAGTATGCATTTTCGAAAATCCGCTGCAACAGATAAAAAGGGTGAGTCAAATTAAATTTTAATTAATTAATTCATCGGTAATATTATGATGAGGAGGATTATTATAACATTCTACCAATAAAATTATTTCAATCCACTAAATTAAAAATAAGATTCTAAAAATTATAGGTAACTAACCTAATTTATGATTAGATTTCACTACCTACTCTGTAAGAGAGCAAGCTCAATTAAACAATCTAATTCTTAAGAGGTTCATTGATCAAACGCTGCAAAAATACTTAGGGTTTAAAGTGAGAATAGTTGTTGAATGATATCCAAAAGGACAAAAGGAACACCACTTCCCCGTTTATACAGAGTTCCATGGAAATGTCAAGTGAAGACCCTATGCACCCAAAAGGAGTAAAGGAAAAAATGGTTTATATGAAAATCAAAAAATTTTTAAAAAAAAAAACCCTAGCCGAAATATTTCGAAAAATACCAAAACTTAAAAATTCTTCGATATAACGGTATTTCCTGCAGAATATGCTTCAATATAATTTTCAATAAAAATTTTTCAGTATAGATAAATTTTTTTAGTTCTAGAAATAATTAGGAACAAAAGTACGAAAATAATGTACCCAGGAACAAAAATTGAAATACTCAATAATAAAACGATAATTCTATATAAGTTAACTGGCGCAATTGCTCTCTTAACTTTGTTCTAAAATGAAAAACAATTTCTAAATGTTAAATGGCAGCACATTATATATTTTTTCAATACTTTTATTTTGTTAAGCACTGTAACATATGAACAAATAAAATACATACATATACCCATATGTATTAAACATAAAGATCCTAATATTAAATATTATTATAATAATTTTCTAAACGTTGTTAATAATTTCTTTAAGGATTATTATTAGAAAAGATTATCAAAAAAAAAAAAAAGGACTTTTAGGAAATTTTAACAAATTAATGATGTGTCCTTAAAAAAAGATCAACTCAATCTTGTTAGCACAATTTCTTTTTGTTTTTTTTTTTTTTTTTTTTTATTTAGAATATAAATTCATATCTTGTTAATCATATGAAGTGTATAGATATTATTAGATATTGTATTATAGTTATGATTATGATTTTGAAAATTTTTAAAGAATAAATGAAATGAATCGAAATTAAAATAAAAATACTTTAAAAGTGTGTGTAATATAATATTTTTGTTATGTAAATTAGTATTTTTATTGTTAAAATAATTTTTATAATTTAAATGTTAATGTTACTTTAATCTTACCATAATATATCTATGAAATTAGGAGAATCATAGATAGATTGATATTGTAAGACGTTTAGGTATTGTAAATATCATTAAGAGACGAATTAGAAAACACTAAAACTTTTTTTTAGTTTTAATTGTCTTTGAGCAGGGTGACATATACTGATTCCTATGATCTATTCCTTCTCAATTGTTCAGGCTCGAAGAACAAAATAGTGGCGGGCACCAAAATTTGGTAAAAACGACGAAGATTATAGTTGCCCTTGTCAACTTTTAGATACCCGTGCATACCCACTATGGTGTATAAAATAAACCGTAATTTACTTCCCTTATACATTTAACTCATTACCTCATAATTTTGACGTAAAAAAAAAAAAAAAATTAACAAAAAAAAAAAAAAATCACAAAACAAAAAACAAAATTTTCATTCATTGTCCCATAACTTTAGCTTAAAAAAAAAAAAAAAAAAATTAACAAAAAAAAAATAATCACAAAAAAAATAAACAAAATTTTCATTCATTGTCCCATAACTTTAGCTTAAAAAAAAAAAAAAAAAAAATAAAAAAAAAAAAAAACAAAAAAAAAAAATTGGCCCATCCTAAAAGTCCGAAGGTCCGAGTGATGTCCAACTTTGCCAAGTAACTTGCCCTATTAATTTATCTGCCCAATTTTAATTTTAACCTTGTAGCTTCATTAGATTCAAAGTTATTGAATCGAAAACTTTGTATGGCAGCCCCCCGAAAATGGGGCCCTAAAATTTTGAAACTTCATATAAGTGCTCGATTCATTATATAACTAACCGTGTGTAATTTTCAGCCTCGTAGTATAATTAGTTTTGAAGAAATTTATATTGGTGCAAAGAAGTTGTATGGCAGCCCCCCGGAAATGGGGCCCTAACATTTTGAAACTTCATATAAGTGCTCGATTCATTATATAACTAACCGTGTGTAATTTTCATCCGCGTAGTATAAATAGTTTTGAAGAAATTCATATTGGTGCAAGGAAGTTGTATGGCAGTCCCCCGAAAATGGGGCCCTAACATTTTGAAACTTCATATAAGTGCCGGAGTCATTATAAAACTAACCGTGTGTAATTTTCATCCCCGTAGTATAAATAGTTTTGAAGAAATTCATATTGGTGCAAAAAAGTTGTATGGCAGCTCCCCGAAAATGGGGCCCTAACATTTTGAAACTTCATATAAGTGCTCGATTCATTATATAACTAACCGTGTGCAATTTTCAGCCTCGTAGTATAATTAGTTTTGAAGAAATTCATATTGGTGCAAAGAAGTTGTATGGCAGCCCCCCGAAAATGGGGCCCTAACATTTTGAAACTTCATATAAGTGCCGGAGTCATTATAAAACTAACCGTGTGTAATTTTCATTCTCGTAGTATAATTACTTTTGAAGAAATTCATATTGGTGCAAAAAAGTTGTATGGCAGCTCCCCGAAGACTTGGTCCGATTTTAACCAAAAACAATAGGGAACCTAGAAATTGTCTAAAAATTACTTTGTGAAAGTTTCAGAACTCTAGCTCTTATAGTTTTTGAGTTATCGTGCTGACGGACGGACGGACGGACGGACGGACGGACACACATAGCTAGATCGATTCACTTTTCGATGCTGATTCGATACGTACCCTTGACACTATATCTAGCTCTTATATTTCGATGCGTTACAAACGGAGGAGTAATTTTAATATACCCGATGTTCATATATGTATGCACGGGTATAAACACCTTCGTCTATTCTAAGAAAGCTCTTTATAATTTAAGAAAACAAGGTAATAGAATGTCAGAATATTATGCCGGAACTTTATTTTTGTATCTAGGTGTAAAAAAAATTGGGTAAAGGTGTTCTAAAACAACCAAATTTCAACTATTGGACTCCTTAAACCTTTTTAACGACAGAAGATATATATGTAATTTTCTTTCGTAAAACGTTTAGAAGATATAACGGATTAAAAATATTGGAAAAATTAAATTTCGTATAAGGTAAATTAAGACACTGAATAGCAAAAATTTTACATTGTATACCTAATTTCCCTTTGACGTGACATTGAAATAACGCGATTTAAAAAAAAGGTCCATTTCTTGTTTTACGCGATCGAATTTCAAATAACCCGATGTAAGAAACCAGTTTTTAAATTCGATTTAAAACCAGTTGATAAACCAGAAAAAAACAGTTCTTTTTTTACGCGATTTTCTTTTTACGAGGATTTTCGTGGAACGTATCCATTGCGTGAAAAGATTATTAGGTTTATTATTATAAGCTTATGAAAGCATCTGTCATTTCAGATTTAAGGATTAAAAATAATCTAAATAGAACTAGGGTTTGTTTATTTCAAATATTGTGGGCTTTTCCGGACCTTGCGGTACAGCATTAATAACAGCTCGAACTATCCGTAGCTGAAATTTCAAGTTTTGTAAACACCCAATGGTAGGAACAGACGAATTGAGTGAAATAAAATAGAAACAATTTTTGTAATTAAAAACGACTACATTGGATATTCTGCCATTTGGAGCAGAAAAACTTCTAAAAATTTGTTTGGTCAAATTGCCAAATGTTAAATTAATGGGCGCAATATTTTTCTGTCGTATTTCGATGTGCGATTACTGAAGCTTCAATCGCTATTATAAATACTTTCTTAAATGTAACCATTGCTATTTGCGCTCTATTGGATACCTATAAGATAAACTCTTTCCACGGTACCGAGCTATCAGAAAAATCAATGTTGCGAAAGAATTGTGATACTCGATAGTAGAATTTAAGAAATTCAGGGCAAGAAAAAGGTCCATATTCAATAATTATTTGAATAAAGGGGGTTTCCCTAACTGTTAGGAACTGTATAGTACATTTTTTCATTCAATTTATTTTTCTATTATCAAATTTTCAACTAAATATATTTGATCCAGACTGAACATTTTAAACACTATAAAACATTTTAATTCCCTTAAAATTCATAAACTAACACATATAAAAGATTATTATAGTTTTTTACGCATCTTATGTTTTTTTATAACACGTGTTATACATTAGTACCACAATACTAATTTGAAATTTTATATTTCCTTTTAACTCAAATTACACTTGAATAAATTTTTTGATTGCTTAACAAAATTTAAAGTTTTATTTTCTCCATTTTGAAATTTATTTTCCCACAGGCATATGTTTTTATTTAAAAACTTTTAAATTTTCAAAAAAAAACTAGTTTTATAATGACAGATCTTCTTGCTTTACTTTGACAGTGAATTTATATTAATTGAAATTTAAAAAAAAAAACTTTAATTGCATACTTTTAGGGAGAACTTTAAATTAATTTATTTATATTTTAATTATTTATAATTTTTAATAAATTAAATAGAATATTTAAAACTACTGTTGTTAAGATAAAGTTTATTATTTTTATATTTTCTTAGAATTTTATTACTTTAACATTTTAATTAGTTTAAATTAAATTTAATTACTCTTAAAGACATGGAATTTAACATCAAAGTATAAATGTTTAGAATATTTTAAGAAAAGTTTTATTAAAATGTAGAAATACCTACTAACATTTTTTTGGTAAATCTTTGAATTATTTTGTAGGGATTCTTAATAAAATATATTAATTGTATTAAAAATATACACAACTTCATTTATTATAAAAATTAAGAGATTAAAGTAACTTGGTAATGATATAATTATTTTAATAATTTGCTTAATAAGAAAATCTTTTAATATTCTTAAATTATACCTATACAAAATTTGGACGAGTGAAATTATAAAATTTGTAATTGTGTCAATAATAGAGAATTTAATTTTTATTTTGTTTAAAATGATTCTAATAATCTCCATTTTATTAAGATTATTCATATAATTTAAAAAATTTGGCTTTATTAGATCATTTCCTATCAAAATTTATATTATAGATTATGAAAGCAATTTTGATGATTTGAACAATATTAAATTACTGTAGGTACTTAGGTTGATAATTAAGTCTCATGTTTTTTTAAAAACTAAATATAAAGGTCACGATTTTAAAGGTCACGAAGGTCACGGAATTTGGTATTATTTAAGGTAATAAGTCGAAGTTTCAAAATATAACCTATAAGATACTTATTTGTTAATAAATTAACTAGAACTTATGTAGGTTACTACATTTTTTTTTTTTTTTTGCCCGCACCTCTACGTGCTAACTGTTCACTGTGAAACAGCCTGACTATATATGTGCATGTCGGAACAGGGGAGATATATTCATATATTAGAACTGATCAAATGAATTCCACATACAATTTAAACATGAGATAGTACTACGCCTTATAACATGTAGAAATGTCTTAGATTTTCAATAAATGCAGTTCTATTTTTGTTTATATTGTAATATTTTGTATTAGATTTATATGGTATTCTATATCAGTGAGTTATATTATTTAATTGAATTATTTGTTTACTTTTTGTATTTGTTTAGGTGAAACTTCCGGAAAGGGGTTGTGAGCTATCAAGATGACGTCATCACATAACGGTACTAAATATCTCAAAGTTTTCGAATATATATACCATTAGTGGCGATGGCGCCATCTAGTGGTCGAAAAATGCATTACAAAATGTTCCTAAGATTTTGTAGCATTTTTATTAAAATGTTATATTTTTCCTGTTAGTCCATAAACTGGAACCAACATCTTACAATATTGTAGGGCATGATATTGTCTTTCATAAACATCTTGTTTCATCTGGATCGGTGCTACCATTTTTGAGATATTGCAATTTTAAGTGAAAATTAAAAAAAAAAAAAAAAAAAAAATCAAACTTTCAAAAAAACTACTATAACTGTGAAACTTTCAAAAACACCCTGTATTATTATTATACTATTAGAAAGGTCTCTTAAAACTCTTTCCAACGGTATATAATAAGTATGGCATATGTTGACAAATAGCCCCACCAGAGAATATAAATGCAAAAATGACGCAACAATTTTATTAAAAAATACATTTTCATACTTTATTTGTCATAAATTTATTTTGCCTTTTTGTTTTCCATTTGAAATATTTATTTTAAAATTTAAGAATGTACTTTATAGTTTGATACAATATTGAGTTGGGTTTTGTTTAGAGGATTTTTGAGGTGTTTATATATGTATGTAAAGTATAATTAGAAAGGACCTTAGAGTTGGTTATAAAGTCAGAATTATACGCTTTTTCCAGAATATTTATATACTAAGATTTTGAAGATTGACAGGGTTTTGAGTTGGATATAAAATTACGCTTATACTGTTCCAACAACCTGTATAATATTTTATTAATTATTTTTAATGCTTTATAGAACAATAATACATGGGAAAAAATTTAAAAAAAAAACATTATTTTTAAGTTAATTCAATTTTTTTTTTTTTATTCAGCCACAGTATAAATTTTTAATTTGTCATTCAAATGCGAAATAAAGCCATATCGAGAATTTTTTTACGTATGGCTTTATTTCGCATTTGAATGCGAAATAAAGCCATATCATTTTCTAAAATTTTACGAAATAAAGCCATATAGTAAAATTGATACAAATTCTAACACTAAAATGAAAAGAATGGTATAAGAATTCGGATACCTAATTCATTCAAAAAATTAATAAGTTCCTAATTTTTTTAATACACTGTAATAAAACATGTTAAATAATATTATATTTTCATTACGGGGGCTGCCGCCCCCGAACCCCCGCTAACTCAATTATTGAAGCTAGATTTTGAATCCAACACTAAAATGAAAAGAATGGTATAAGAATTCGGATACCCAATTCATTCAAAAAATTAATAAGTTCCTAATTTTTTTTAATACACTGTAATAAAACATGTTAAATAATATTATATTTTCATTACGGGGGCTGCCGCCCCCGAACCCCCGCTAACTCAATTATTGAAGCTAGATTTTGAATCCAACACTATAATGAAAAGAATGGTATAAGAATTCGGATACCTAATTCATTAAAAAAATTAATAAGTTTCTAATTTTTTTAATACACTGTAATAAAACATGTTAAATAATATTATATTTTCATTACGGGGGCTGCCGCCCCCGAACCCCCGCTAACTCAATTATTGAAACTAGATTTTGAATCCAACACTATAATGAAAAGAATGGTATGAGAATTCGGCATAGCTATTTCATACAAAAAATAATCAACCCTAATTAATAAATATAAATATTCTGGAAAAGGGGGCAATCCTGCTTTTGAATCCAACTCCAAAATCCCTCCTAATTGAGAATCCCACATATACACATGTATAAATATTCTGGAAAAAGCGTAAAACCCTGCTTTTGAAACCCACTCTAAAACTCCTTCCTAACTATTTAAATAAAAAAGTTTGGAAAATTAAATTGCTTCTATTTTCACAAATAAAATTACTTCTGATTTTGTAGCCTAAGGGCCTTTCTAATTATATTTTTACATACATATTTAAATAAAAAAAATTTTAAAACTTTGAGGTTGTCACCTCCAAAATTCCTCAAAACAAATTGTCAGAACCAAACTCAATATTGTATCCAAACCTAAAATGCATTCTAACATTTTTAAATTTGCCAAAAAGACAAAATAAATTTATGACAAATAAAGTATGAAAATGTATTTTTTAATAAAATTGTTGTGTCATCTTTGCATTTATGTTCTCTGGTGGGGCTATTTGTCAACATATGCCATACTTATTATATACCGTTGGAAAGAGTTTTAAGAGACCTTTCTAATGGTATAATAATAATACAGGGTGTTTTTGAAAATTTCACAGTTATAGTAGTTTTTTTGAAAGTTTGATTTTTTTTTTTTTTTTTTTTTAAATTTTCACTTTAAATTGCAATATCTTAAAAACGGTAGCACCGATTCAGATGAAACCGGATTTATATGAAAGGCAATATCATTCTCTACAATATTATTTGATGTTGGTTCTAGTTTATGGTCTTACAGGAAAAATATAGCATTTTAATTAAAATGCTACAAAATCTTAGGAAATTTTTGTAATGCATTTTTCGACCACTAGATGGCGCCATCGCCACTAATGGTATATATATTCGGAAACTTTGAGATATTTAGTACCGTTGTGTGATGACGTCATCTTGATAGCTCACAACCCCTTTGCGGAAGTTTTGCCTTTGTTTATATTGTTATAGTTATGTATTTTTTATTAAAGATATATAATTATTAATTATTAATTAAGCCATTAATTTGAACCCAAAGGCGAATGGTAGCTGAGTCAAGTTGAAAACCAGATAAAAGTTTTTTCACTTTCACTGGGATTCGAACCCGGGGCCTTTCGCATGAAAGGTTAGAACTCTAACCACTGTGCCACCCAGCCGATACTATTCATAATATTGGACAAACTTATTTTTAAAACAATTTAATGAAACCTAATAGCAAACTGCTATGCATTTGTGTTTCTTGCATTTTTGAAAAAATTCCTTCTTCTCATTGAATCCTTTATAAATCTTATATCTGGTCGAAAATTGAATATAATGCAAATTTTAGGTTCGTTTTCCTTCCTTATTTTAAATAAAATAAACTAAATTGATTTAACAACAAAAACTTAAATTTTATTTATATTTTATTTAAATTTTACAAAATTGATTTAACAACAAAACTCAAATTTTATTTATATTTTATTTAAATTTTATTTATAATAATTAATAAATTTTTTAGAAGCTAGAACTTATTACTTCAACGACTAAAATGTAACTGCCACGAATAAAAAGTAACATCACATAAATTTGTAATATGATATCAATGGAATTTATTATTACTTACTTTAAGTTTAACGAAATAACTGTACTAACATTTTAATGAATTAACTGTACTAACGTGAATTATGATTAGTAAGCAAAAACGTGTTTCGAAATGTTCTTTAATTAAAATTAATAAATATTCAATTGTAGAATATTTATATGAAAGAAAATATTTATATGAAAATAAAAATTAAGGAATTTTTATGGGAACAGAAGTTTTTAGTATTGAAGTAGACGGATATGTAACTTCCCCTTCCTTAAGATCGTTGTTCTCCTGAACAACATTTTTACTATTATCTTTTTTTGACAAATTTATGTAATATTTCTTTTTGTACAAACATATGGCTATTATTAATATTATAAAAATTATACAAAACGTTGTATTTAAATATATAACAATTTTATTCTTATGTTTTTCAGAATTTATAGATTTAATTTCTTCGTTATTTTCAATTTGTTTTATATTAAGTGTTTTCAAATTTACAGTTAGGTTTACATTTTTTAAAGTTAAATAATTTGGAATGACAAATTTTTCCTTATATTCTATTTGTTTATTAGAAAATTTTGAATTGTTAATATTTATAGTACAATTTTCAAAAAATATAATATAATTTTTGTTTAGAATAAATTCTATTTTATTACAATCACTAATCAGTTTTACATTTTTTGCATTTATAACTAATACTATACCAATGTCAATTTCTATTATTTCAAAAAGATTTACTATATTTTTAGAACAATTGTCGTATGATTTATTTATTAAATTTGATAAACATTTTGAAACTGGTTTTAATTTGTTCTTATATTTTTCCTCGTTATGATAGAATGTTTTATTATCAAAAGTAATAACGTTTGAGATATCTATGGAAATTTGCTCAAATTTTGAATTTGGAACAGGGATTATTTTAAAACTATTTGCTTTTTGTTCGCTTATTTTAGGGATTTGTAAAATGAAAATTAATGTATTATTTCTAGTAGCTACGGAGCTTTTTAATTCTTGAATCTTGAAAATGTCGATGTTATAATCATCGATTTCTTCTGGAGTTAGAATTGGTCTTATCATTGTTTGATGTTTTGCGAACATTACATTTTCCTGTATTTTCTCGATTTCGTCGTTTAAAAGATTTATGTCGGAAAGAATGTTTAAATATTGTAATTGGTTTAATACATTTCTATGATCGTTTGAAACGTAATTTGAAATTTTTTCTATAATTAAATTGGTTTGATTTATGTTATTTTTTAAAGTATTAATATTGTCTTGAATTATAGAGTTTATTTTAATTTGTTTATTAGTAGTTGTTATTAAGTTTTTATTATCTCCGTCAATTAATTTTAAATGGTTTTCGATTTCTATTTTATCTTCTTGATCCATAGTGCCGAAGATAAATTTTAACAAAGAGCCGCCGATATTTATTAAGGCTATTTTATGTCTTAAAGGTATAAGAGTTTTAAATGAATGTTTAACTTTATTTATTCTATATTGCAATATTTTATATGAATTTTTGTTAGTATAAATTTGATACGAATTGGTAATTTGGTTTTCTATTATATTTATTAATTGTTCGATTTCGTTTAGGTTAATAATATGGATGATTTTATCGTAACTATCTATTATTTCAACGGGATTTTGTTGTATTATGGTATAACCTGCTTCAGTATCCAGTTTAGTCACGGTGATTGTTGCTTGACATGGCGTTATCATTATTATTGTTAGGATTATTGTAATTATTGTTAGTACCTGTAAATTTAAATTTTCTTTTAGTACGAATTGGGTGAATGTTGTGATTTTTATTATCGATAATTTTATTATCATTTATATTAATTTTAATTTTTTTATATTTTGGTAATTCTTTGTATCTTACAATAGCGGGATTGTTTACTAAGATTTCGTTAGTATTTGGTAATTGAAAATGTTTCTTGTTTTCGTTTAATTTATTAATAATTTTTTCTTTTTTTTTCTGAATCTTAATTTTTATATTTTCAAAATTAGTTATTTTACCATTAATAAAATCAGTGGGTCTTACTTGGGTTGTAGAATGGATGGTCTTGTTATAAGCTTCTACAGCTTTTAGGACTTTACTTTCCGTATCAAGATCAGGTTCTGTTATGTTCAAAATTTTTATATGTTCGGTTATAGTGCCATGAGCTCTCTCTATGTCACTGTTACCGGTATGACTTCTCGGAGATGTAAAATGAATTTCAATATTTTCGAGTCTACAGAAATCTTTTAGATTAAGACTGTTGAATTCATTATCGAATACAAATTTTTTGGGTTTACCAAATAGAGAATTTCGCAGTTTTAATGCTTGAATGATTGTTATACTATTTCGATCGAGAAGTTTTATTATTGAAATATGCTTTGTGAATTTATCAATTGTACTTAAAAATATTTCTTTTTTCAGGTAAAATGTGTCACCATGGACAATTTCGTTTGGTTCGGACGGACTTTCGGAAATTTGGAATTTATATTGGTTCGGATTCCTGTCATGTTTAGCTAGATTGCAAGCATCGCAATTATTAATATATTTATAAATAAAGTCTTTTAATTTTGGAATATAATAATGGTCTTTTATTTCATTAAAGTTTTCTAATATGCCACGATGGTTTGTATTTTCATGAATTTTTTTTATTATCTCTATCATTTCTTCTTCACTATCAATTTCTCTAGCGATTTTTGAACATTTGACAATTTTAATTTTTCTACAATTACTAAACAATTCTATTAACTTTCTTTGTAGTATGTCATATTTATTATCTTCTAATTCTGAATATATGGCTGTTATACCTGTTTTAATAAAACGCCTAAAAAAGTTATTCAAATAATCTTCATTAAATAAATCTGCTTCGCATATAAATAATTTTCTATATTTTTTATATTTAATTTCAAATTCTTTTGTTTTGGTTTTAGTTAAATGAATTTGTGTAAGATATTTATTTATAATGTTGTCTACAATTGGAATGTGGTCATCTAGATCTTCGATGCCACTATGGATTGTAGCCATATCGCTTTTTCTATCAAAATTTTTATTTTGAAATTCTGTATTATTTATCTCATGTTTGTCATTATCTATCCTACTTAAAAAATCTGCTACCTTGTTATCTTTGCCTTTAATGTACTCGACGTCAAATTCAAATTCGTTGAGCCTAATCTTCCATCTTTGAAGTTTTGAATTTGGCTCCTTTAGAGAATGTAGCCATGTCAAGGGTTTGTGGTCTGTTCTTATAGTGAACTTGGTACCGTAGAGGTATGGTCGAAAATATTTTGTTGACCAAATTATCGCCAACAATTCTTTTTCGGTAGCACTATAATGAATTTCGTGCTCATTTAACGTTCTACTGGCATATGAAATTGGATGGCCATTTTGCGATAAAACAGCTCCAATTGCATAATTACTTGCGTCAGTAGTTAACACGAATATTTGATGAAAATTAGGATATTTTAATATCGGATCTTTACTAATTATGTCTTTCAATTTATTAAATGCTTCTATATACTTTGGATTATTTATGTCAACTTTGTTATTTTTCTTTAAACAATGAGTTAATGGTTGGGCTATTTTCGCGTAGTCTTTAATAAACTTGCGATAATATCCCGTAATTCCTAGAAAACTTTTAATGGCTTTTTGAGTAGTTGGTAATTTAAGTTTTTTTATTGTTTCAATTTTACTAGGATTTGGTTTGATACCCTTATTTGTTAAAAGATGTCCTAAATATTCTGATTCTTTTGCGAAAAATAGACATTTGTCAATTTGGATTTTTAACTTATATTTTCTTAATTTTTCAAAAATATTATTGATAGCATTTTCGTGTTCTTGTAAAGATGTGCTGAAAATTAATATATCGTCAAGATATACTACGCAGCAAACATTTATAAATTCTCTTAACACATGATTGATCATTCGTTGGAATGTGGCAGGAGCATTCTTTAATCCGAATGGCATCCTGACATATTCGTAGTGACCTTGAGGGGTCGAAAAAGCTGTTTTTGGCTGGTCTTTCTCATCCACTAGGATTTGATGAAAGCCTTTGGCCAAATCGATTGTTGAGAAATATTGAGCCTTTCCCAACTTGTCGAATAATGACTCTATATTGGGAATGGGAAATTTGTCGTCTATAGTTATTTCATTTAATTTCCTATAGTCGACAACAATTCTCCATTTTCGTATTCCCGATTGGTCCAATTTCTTCGGGACCACCCAAATAGGGGAACTATATGGTGAATTGCTTGGCTTAATTATCCCTTGACTCAACATTTCAGAAATTTGCCTTTCCACCTCCCTTTCATGAATTTTAGGGAATCGGTAAATTTTTGAATATATTGGTTTACTATGAGTTGTTATAATTTGATGTTTTATGCTAGTAACGTTTGTCAGTTGTTGTCCTTCTTGGTAAAATAAATCTGTATTTTTGTGAATGATCTTTTTTAGAATTAATTTTTCTTCGTTATTAAGGTGACTTGTTTTTATATGTTCAAAAAGATTTTTAGAATTTAAATCTATTGGATAAAGTTGATGAATTTCATCAAATGGGCATGAATCTATAAATTTAGTTGTTTTACCCATAATTTCTATGGAATTATTTTCAAAATCAATTTTTGCACCGATTGCTCTTAGGATATTTTGACCTAGAATAGCTTCGAATTTTTTATTATTTAAATTTAGTAATTTCCAAACCATATCGGCTTGGTGGTTAAATTCGTTAGGAACTTCTGTAATGATCTCTTCGAAAATTTTTGTTTTCCCGACTAAAGTTAATATTTCTATTGGTGGTTTTATTTTTGTTCTTTTAATGTTTGGAAATGAATTTTTATTTATTATCGACATTGTAGCACCGGTATCTATCAGACATTTAATTTTTTTATTATTTATATTTAGCTCAACTATCGGTAAAGCAGTTTCTGGGGGGCCAATAGAAAATTTTCTTCTTGACTTGGTGTTTCTACAACCTCCATTGGTTCTACATTATAGTTAGAAATTTGTTGAGAACCCCGAGGGTTGTTTGAATAATTATTTCTACTACTAAAATTACCACTTCTATTGTTATTGAATGAATTATTTCTAGAATTTATAGAGTTATTATTATGATACCGTTGATTGTTATTATTATTATTAAACCGGTTGTTATTATTATGATTTGTATTATAGTTATTATTATAATTGTTATAATTATTAAACCGGTTGTTATTATTATGATTTTTATTATAATTATTATTATAATTGTTATTATTATGATTTTTATTATAATTATTATTATAATTGTTATTATTATGATTTTTATTATAATTATTATTATAATTGTTATTATTATTATTTCGCGTATTAGTTTTATTTAAATTACCGTTAAAACGACCATTGAAATTATTTTTATTTTTGTTTTCATAATTACTAATGCCCGTTTGAAGAAGCTGATAATAAGCGTCCTCCAAATTGGTTACATTCTTTGTTCTTAAAAACATGCTATCATTTCGAGAAATTTTGTTTAAAAATTTTTCTAATATAGAAATTTCATTGTTACTTGGATTAAATTCAATAGGTTTTGAATCATCCAGTTTATATTTTAAATTAAGACTATCTAATATTGTTAGTAAAGAATTAAAATATTGACTTACATTACTATATTGAATGGAGTCAGCTTTTTCCTTTAATTTTAGGTAACTATCTTGGATGCCAAATGATCTTTTTAAATTTTCCTTAATTTGATCCCACGTTGCATTTGTTATTCTTCGTATAGATACTGCAGCTGGTCCCTGGATTTTATTGTACAAGATGTTTTCTAAATAGGCTTTCGTTGTTGTGTCAGGAGCCATATTTGTAATTTGTTCGACTTCACGAATGAAGCTGGACAGTTCAAATGAGTCGTCACCCCGAAATATTGGGACGGCTCTTGCCTCGTGGATTAATTCATGGACTGTAATTGAAGCACTATTTTGTTGAGGAGTTGCCATGTTTTTATTGAAATTTTGTTGAATGTTTTTAAGTTGTTTAATATATGTTTCACTAGTATTTTCACTTTTTTTAGTTTTTGGTTTTATATAAGGGTTCATAAATTGTTTTTGTTATTATATTTATTTTATTTTAATTTAATTTTTTTTTTTCTTAAATTGCCCCTTTGTTCTTAAAAAAGAAAATTAACACTTGATAGTTTAAATATAAATATTGTTTTAAGATTGTTCTTATTCACTTTATTATTTATATATATTTTTAAACTTTGTATTAATTTGGGCAATCCTACCGACTGCGCCAATTTTAGGTTCGTTTTCCTTCCTTATTTTAAATAAAATAAACTAAATTGATTTAACAACAAAAACTTAAATTTTATTTATATTTTATTTAAATTTTACAAAATTGATTTAACAACAAAACTCAAATTTTATTTATATTTTATTTAAATTTTATTTATAATAATTAATAAATTTTTTAGAAGCTAGAACTTATTACTTCAACGACTAAAATGTAACTGCCACGAATAAAAAGTAACATCACATAAATTTGTAATATGATATCAATGGAATTTATTATTACTTACTTTAAGTTTAACGAAATAACTGTACTAACATTTTAATGAATTAACTGTACTAACGTGAATTATGATTAGTAAGCAAAAACGTGTTTCGAAATGTTCTTTAATTAAAATTAATAAATATTCAATTGTAGAATATTTATATGAAAGAAAATATTTATATGAAAATAAAAATTAAGGAATTTTTATGGGAACAGAAGTTTTTAGTATTGAAGTAGACGGATATGTAACTTGCACACATTTGAACTAAAATTCTTACCACGACGCTGGAATATGTTGATAAAGTGCAAAATTAAGCTATTTGTCCTAATGATACCAACGTTGCCTGAACGCTGACTCCATTCAGCCATTGTCGTACACTTTGGTCACGGACCTTTTTTTATAGAAATCTTTTAGAAGGTAACACCTTTGAAGAAATAAAACAACTAATTCCTTGACTTAAAAATTTCCAACGGGAAACGAAGATGGCAACAGATACTCACCCCTACACAATTCAGATGGCGAAATTGAAATTATGGAAATACGTTTATTATGCGCTCATCACACATCTCGAACCTATATTTAAATGATTCCCCAAAGTTGTTTACACATAATTGTACGATTTGGAAAAGTTAAGATCATTAACATTTTTCTTCTAAATATCTGATCTAATTATCCGCATCCCCGAAAATCCTAAGTTTCTCAAATCCGATTTTCCAAAATCCTTTCATATCCCTATCCTCAAAATCATCCTCAAAATCAATTGTATCCTATCCCCAAAACCAATTGTATCCCAGGTTCCATTCTAAAATTTCATTCAAAAAGGGTAGTGATTTTGGTATGTTGAGTCGATCATTACCCTGTACAAACTACGCACAGCTTCAGTAGTAAACTTTTCAAGCCTTCTATGTACTTCATACAAAAAAAAATTATGTTGCAAGAGCAACCACTTTTACAAGTATCTAATTCTCTATGATCATGTCTTCGTAAACCTGCAGAAATTTGACTTTGGTTTTCTTTGTGCCTTCCACTCCAGATAATTTTGAAGACAAATGTAAATGATGTAAATAAGATATTAAAGGTTTCCAAAATATGGTTCGGTACATCTGTCAGACAGAGATCTGAATGCAATTTAAACTTATTTAATGAATATTTCAAAACTTAAAAAAAACCAAAAGTATCGTATCGATTTATGAAGTAAGTTCATGGCATCCTCAAAAAGAGCAAAGGCTTTCACTTTAACCTTTAACTTTCACCTGAAATATTTCATATTAATTTTTAATACTTAATATACTCTTTATAAAATTAGTCTTTCCAGGAAAATGCGGTAATTTCCTAACTTAACAGTTAATCTAAGTGTTGCCACAAATCTAGCACAACAAGTTATCTCAATACAACTCTTTGTTTTCTGGTCCCTATAATTCTCAAGTGAAGACCCTTTTTAAAATAATTTAACTGTTGACAATTAAGTGAATTAGAAGTGAATTAGAAGTGCTTGTACTAAACATGTTTTTTAGAATATTGTTACGATCATGATTTTATAACTGTTCCTTAAAATAATTTGAAAATAAAAGTAACGGATTATGGATGAAAGAAAGAATAAGAAAATTCTTCAACAAAAGTAAAGAGGTAAAAATGAAAATAAAAAACAAAAATAAAATTAAAATTAACGGTTTTTGTTTTTTTGTTAAGTCAGAGAAAATTATAACCGTTAATTAAAATATGTACAAGTAGATATTATTATGTATATGCATGTATACATACATACATAAAAACATTTTTATATTATTATAAAAAATAACTGTGCCACTAATTGAAAAATAAATTTGCTTGCGTGATAAATTCTTTTGAGTTTTTACCGTTATTTTTTTTTATGAAAATATTTTGTAAACAAGCGTTATTTTTTTTTTTTCCTTAAACAGTTAATTTTTATATTATACGTTGTTGTTTTTTTTTTTTGTATTGTACCGTTATGACTTGTAAACCGATTAAGGGGTGTTAACTGTAATAGTCGTTTTTTCAGTATTTAAATTCAAAAAAAAAAATAGGATTTTTGGAATTTTCATATACACTTTTTATTGTTAGGTAAAAACCTCCGCTTACATGTTTGGTTAGGGGTTTTTTTTTGGGGGAAATTTTTAAAGTGTTGTTTTAATGATATTCGATGATACTTTTTGATTAGAAGTTGGTCAAATTAGGCGACTGGAAAATAATCACCAAAAAAATAGGGGGTTGGATTTAACCCTGTTAATTTTAACTTCATAATATGTCGTGCAGCTTTAGAATATTTTTGAATAAAAAATTTGTGTTTATATTTTTATTTTAATTGTAATTTGATTCGGAAAACTCGTTAAATGTTTTTTTGTTTGGCATTTTGTTTTTTTTTTTTTTTTTGCTGTAAAAATTATAATTTCCGGTTAACATTTAGTTAAAATGTACCGTGAACTAAATGATTTGTAATAATAATAAGAATTTGTTGGTTTTTCCAAATATAATTATTTAATTAATCAAAATACAGAAATATTTTAATGGAATGTAATGTAATATGTTGGTTTACTAGTTTTAATTTTAAGTAAAAGTTTTAGTTGAAAGTTGTTCCTATAACTGTGCGTGTATGAAGATTGCACTTTTTTAAAGAATTTTTAAATTTTTGTGGTATTTATTTTAATTAAAGTTTATTTATTTCTTAAAATATATGATTGGTGCCGCACCGGTTAGGACGTCAACTTTACATTCCAGAAGTTTTGGGTTCAAACCCTGGTATGCTATTATAATATTTGACTAAAGACTGTAGTATAATACTCTGAACCAGCTTGAACTTCACCTCATCCAATAAAATGATTAGGTGGCGATGATGCTTCTAAATCAGTTGGAACATCACCAATCACTGTAATGCTTGCATCAGAATTAATTTTTTTTTCGTATAATTATAGCTTCACGGCAGATCTTACTTTATCATAATACCCTGAAAAGGAATGCACCAGAAAATGAATAGCTGGATTACTCACTTATTTCACTCGAAATTTTTAAGATTTTTTTTAAACTTTTAAGATTCTTTTTAAAAAAGTGGGTGATTACCTACAATGATTAAAGTTTCGAAATAATATTTTAAATCAGATCAAAATATTTTTTGTTCCGAAATAAATATCGTTCAGGATCTTTTCCTTATTTTGTCTCATTCCGAAACGCTGACTTAAACTGAGTCCTAAATTTAAGTAACTTAACAAAAAATACAGGTAAAGAAAACCAATAGAAAATACATATTCAGGACTCACAGAAATCTAGGATTCAAAATTATTATATATTAGGATTTGAAAGTTAATCAGTAATAACTTCCGCTCTAAGACATAGTGCACAGGATATAAAGGCATTATACTAATTTCCTAAAAAATATCCAAAAAATATCAGAAAGAAAAACCAAATCTATATATATTTAATTTCGTAAACTCGAATTTTTATTCTGATATAGCACTGATAAGGCCGATTGAAAAGTCCTGTGTTTATAATTGATACATTTATTTAAAGATTGAGACGGTCCGCGTCAGGAACCGTATGTGTGTAGGGCTAATAGTCTTAGAGGCATATCGATATAAATCTTTAGCCATGATCACAGATTACTTAGTTACACGATTACTTGTACACACCAATCTGTTTCAGATTGAAAAGACAAGCTAATATTTTAGAGCTTTGGTGTTCACTATTTAAACAGAAGAATATACTTTCTTTGCGCCGCTGACATTTGCTTTAGGTATTGTTTCGAAAGTCGATTTGTATATAAAATAATTCTAATATATTAAAACTGAAACTTATACTTTACATTATAAATAAGACCTTAGTTCAATATTTTTATATTAAAAGCAATAAAAATAGTTCAATTAATGTCCTCTATCAGAATTGTAACAAATTAATAGACAAATTTCAATACCTGGAAAAGTCGTCAGAATTTTTTTTAAGTTATATGCATAATTTAAATATCCTACCACGGCAAAATTTCTTTCTGATTTTTGAATTCGAATCCCTTCCATAACAAAACTCTTTCCACTTGCCAATTTTTACTTGCCAAATTCGAATCCACAGTCTCTCGGGGAATAACTCACGAACCTAATAATGCTATATTTATTATATGTAATTTGTTAGAAAACGATTGGCTGTTCTGAAACATGATAACTAAGTTGAGAATTTGGACTCTGGTATTGCATTAAGAAGTATATCTTATATTTTAGAATCTAAGAGCTAATTTTGAGAACCTCCTATTCAATTATAGAGTAGGCAAGCGAGTTTAATCGACATATTCTGAAAACTATAGAACTTCTAAGTAGTTATAGTGAAATCAAATATATTTTAAAAAGCCCACTATTTCCAGTCTCACCTTCCAAAGTTTCGTTTTTTATATGAGAAGTAGAGACTTGCCTTTTTGCCAATCACATTTTCGATTAAATAATAAAAATTATAATAATTATTCAAACAATTTTTCATTAAATAAAATTATTCCAATTAATACTTAATTTGAATATAGAATTTTATGTTTTAAATTAATTTTTATTTAATTATCAATTTAATATAAATCAGAGAATTGAAACTAAAATTGTTTTATTAATACTAATTAAAAATTTCTTTGACCTGATTAAAGTTTCATGCAAAAATTGAATAAAATTTGTGCATGTACGGGAAAGAGGGTAGAGCTGAGGAAATGGTACATTTTTTATATTGACATAATAATACCTTTCTATTCTAATAAATATTATTTCTAATTAGATATTTTGAATATAAAATAGTTTTTAATTAAGTTTTACATTATATTTTTAATAATATTCAATAAAATTGATTATTTTCAAATTAAAATATGTAACAAAAGAATTAATAGAAAATTGAAAATTAAATTAATACAAACTTTTTTAGAAAAAGTTTTGTGAAAATATTTAGTTGGAATCAAACAATTTTGTAGATACGTATACCACAAATAAAATAAAATTTAATCATATACCAATAAAGTTAAACAACTATTTTAAAAATGCAACTTCAAAATGAGAGCTCCATTAGATTAATTGAAAAAATAAAGTAAGAATTAAATGCCCAGGGTTGCCAACATGAACTGGAAAAATATAGTACATTTTACTTTATAAGGCATTTGGCTGGATGGCACACTGTTTAGAGTGTCGACCTTTCACTCGAAAAGATCGGGCTTAAATCCTATTGAAAGTGAAAAACGCTTTTATCTGGTTTTCGACTCGACTCACTTACAACATTTCACATTTGCCAATGGGTTGGAATTGAAATGGCTTAATTAATAATTAATAATTATATATATTTAATAAAAAAATATATTAATGATTTAATCAAATATTCAAAATTATTTAATTGAGTAATATAACTCACAGATATAGAATACTATATAATACATATACAAAATTATTACAATATAAACAAAATGGAATTGTTGCTATTCAAAGTCTAAGATGTTTCTACTATTATAAGTCCTAGTACTATCTCATGTTTTAATAGTTGGAATTTATTACGATCAATTTTAATAACATGAATATAATATGACTCTCTGTTTCAAAATGAACCAATGGCCTATTTAGCCTAACAGTTGAACAGTTAGAACTAAAAAAAAACAAAATGTATACATTGAAGATATCATGAAGTTTGCATTTTTATGTCGGCTACATAGTCCTTTATTGAACTCCTTTTGAAAACACTTTAAATAGCTTTATTAAAATTTAAAGTATACGTTATGTAAGTTGCATCGCATCTACTCGAATTGACTTTTAAAAAATTTTCAAAATTCTGACTCATAGTTTTTGAGTTATATTGTGGATGGACATACAGAAGCTCATCGTCTCAGTTTTCTATTCTGTTCCAATACTTGAGTTTATGTCTATTTTATCTAATTTAAAATAATATATTCGAGGAAGCGGTTTTGGGATACAAATTAGCTATTAATTCTGTTACTACAAAATTTTTAGGAAAATTTATTATGTATGTTAAGGACAAAATGAGCCTTCTATTTCTTTTGAACTTCTCACATGTTTAATATGTCTTAACAGTTAATTTTAATGTCTCCGCACCTTAACAACAAATTATAAAAGTTGTATTTTAGTATCAAGAATATACTAAAAAATTAAAAAACTTAAATTTAATGACTTTATCTTCTAAATTATTGATGCACTTGGTAACTGAAGGGATTGGAATAGGTTATTTCGTAATAGAGATTATTTTTAATTATTATATCTAAAATTATATAATCTAAACTTATCTTCGAAACATAATAAATCCCAGTGAAATTCAAATTGAAAAAGTTGGCAACACTTTTATTTCAACTTAGTGTTTTCAACGTCAATTCGCATTGAATTGGAATTTATTCAGAGACTTTGATATTGTATTGCAAATTCCATTACTGCTTTTAATTAGAAGTACTTACCTTGAGTTTCAAATATGAAAGATTCCCTGGTTTGTTAACAAAATATTCCTCAGGAAGGCACGTCTGAGGAAGTTTTCGTTCATATGGAACTAATGAATGTGACGGATCCGTCATTTGGTATGAGCAGCTCGAAGTGTTCTTTTGTTTATTCCTTCATTATTCTATTATATTGGTAGCTTATGGTGTTACCCTAGGTTGGGATCCTTACATTCACATATTAATGAATTTAATACCCTGTGGCCTCCATATTTCCTGCTGAAAAATCTTAAATGAAGGCATTAGTTGTTTTATTTCTTTAGAAAATTTATTAATCCCCACTAGATATCTTGTGAACAAGATTAATGTACCTACTGTACGGCGATGTCTGAACTGTTCGGCGAATAATTTCTACCAAGTTGAAACATTTATAACATTTAATAATATATCTTAAGTTTTTTCAGTTTGATATTTGGGAAAATTGACTTTTGAACTTTCTTTTAAAAGTACATTTAATCTGTCTACCTATTTCTTGGAAATTCTTAAAGGTTGGAAGTTGAAGTTCAAAAAACATATAGGTAGTTATATATACATTTTTATAATATAATTTATCTATTGAACAATCTTAATGTCTTCTAAAATAACTTATGACATTTCCGCCTTATAAGTTTTCTTTACGCGTAGGAGAAAAATTTTTAACGGTAATTGTTTCATGATTTTGTTCAATTAATTGTCGTTTGTTTTTTTATTAAATGCTAATAAATAAATGGGAAGTTAAAACACCAACCATTTTTTTTTTTGTAGTTTATTTATTCATTTAGAAAAGTGTGGAAAAATAATTTTTTGTAGGTTTAAGGTGCTTCAAAAACGAAAATGGATTCATTTTTTTCAAAAAAAAAAACGCGCACTGCCAATGAATACAAAATTAAATTAATTAATTTACAAGGAGGTGGATCTTTTTTAAAATAAACGGGATGCATGAATAGAATTTATTGAGGAATTGGTGTAATTGCCCATCTCCACGAAACTTTCCTTTTATATTATTAATTGATTCATATTTGGTATTAAAATTTAATTAAATAAGGTTTATTAATTTTAATTCCAAGGTAAATAATTAAATTTAATTTTTAATTATGTTATTTCTATAATTTTATATGATTTATTATGTTTACGTGAATTGTTTAAATAATTTCCCCTCTATTTTGGTGTTAAAAATGTTTTATGTTTTAGGGTGATTATAAAAATATTAATTTAATTATATAATATATTTACATATTTACATTATTATAATATTTTAATTGAAAAAATTGACGCATGATATAGGTGTTTAAGCGTGGGTCTTTCCGGAAAAGTACATCTCTCAGTAATACTAAAAATAACGGTACATGCCCCAGTAATATTAAAAATAACTGTACATCCCCCAGTAATATAATATATTACAGTACCAAATAAAATATATTTATATTGCAATAGTATTAGTTTAATTTAACTTATTATCTTAATTTGTGAGAGTAACAGTAATAGATAAGCCGACCTCTTATTCAAGAAACGTGAGAATGGATCCTAATAAAAGTGTGAAATCTTGTTTTCCACTTAATCATTGGTTTTTGGGCTCAAATTAATCCTCATTTCATGTAATCACCATTATTTAGAAAATTACCACTTTGTCAGATTCTTTACTAAAAAATAACTGAGTTAAGATCTTAGCGGAACTACAGTTAATATGAAACAGAGTGAGCATTTCCTGAATGTATGTCTGGGTCGTCGATAGTAATTTTGTTAGGTGATTGTTCAATTTAGCGATATATTAAAAACATAATTCGTTTATATAGTGTTGTCTTAATTTCAAGAACAATGCGTGTTGTCTTAATTTCTTAGTAAAATGTAAAGCTTCTTTCTTTATTTGTCACTAAACTAGGCTTGGAAGGCGTGTAATAGTTACACAAACCTCAATTTCAAATTACAGAGGCATAAACGATCAATTTAAGAACTCTATACGTATTGGTTTTGGACATTAGCCTTTTTGCCATTGAGCAGATTCGGAAGCTTCTGGACTACAAGGGAGAACATTGTTACAACATTAGCAAGGTGACATCATCAAGAAACATCATCCATATATAACTAGTTTTTCTACAAGCCGTAGGGAAGGAAGGTAGGGAATCACAACTATAGTTACGTTTGCTGATGATACTGCACATGAAAATAGTATGAAGTATCTGAGTATGGTACTTGATGCAAAATTATGATGGAAAGAATGAGTCAAGCAATAGAAGGAAGAACTACAAATTAAATTCTGGAAACTTCAGTGACTTACTGAAAGAACTTGGAGTTTTGATATACAATCATATATTGAAACTAGTGTGGGCGTAAGGTACTAAGCAGCTTTTTATTCAAACAAACCAAATAAATTATTGCATAACTCTGGCCCGATATTCATAGAGATCTTATGATCCCACACATAAAAAAAGGCGGCTACAGACGAAATAAAAAAAGCGTCTCACAACCAATAAGTTGACAGCTAAAACTAAATTAATTGTAAGTTTTGAAGACTATAATTTTAATTATAACAGATGTGATAGTCAGTTAGTCTGGACACTCTCTCAAACAGCTCACACAGTTGCATAAGTTGCCACTAAGAAGTCTTCGAAGATTTCCTTCT